>JYFJ02001085.1:13296-92276 GCA_000934665.2 Catajapyx aquilonaris
CCCCCCCCCCCCCCTATCTCACATTTTGATTGTGGGCACGTGCCATATACACCACCATATGACAGAGTGGCATTTTTTTGTTGTTGTGGCCCTCCACTTGGGGTCAATTAGATCACTTTTCGGCATGGTCATGCCACTGTTGGCTCCAATTTTCTTGTGGGAGACCTCCCAAGTATATCCTTGGCCGACAATTAGATGGTTTTATTGCACTTGGCATTCCTGCGCATTAACACTAAGGGTTGCACAACGCATTTCCTGCTGGACAGAAGGGCAAACGAGAGAAAGATATAACATTGACATCAACTTGCTTTATTTATTAGAGTTGCTAATAAATCAATTGCATGTCACACCATGCTAATAAATTGTCAAAATGAATGCCAATGAAAAACTTGCCCATTGCAACCAATCAGAAAAAAGGGGTACAATAAATTTTATAATTATCAAATTATGGTTGCCGTATATGAAATGAGACAGAGAGAGACAATTACGATTTGACAAAGAAGTCTAAAATTTATTTAAAATAAGTGGAGGTTCGTGCAAAACCATTAGTTTAAAAAAAATATTCTTGAAGAAATGGCTCAGCCAGCAATAGTGGAGATCATAATCTGTATACTGCTCCCAAATTGCATTCTAAAGCAATATTTCAGCTGGTCACATTATGGAAAAGCTTTTTCTATTATTAGAGTAGTGTAAAAATTAAACCTAACCCAAGCAGCAAAAAAGCCTGTAGCAGAGTTAAGGTAATTGCGTGCTCATGAAGCATTTTTGGCTAATATTACTGGCAAAAAACCAACTAATTTACTTGATGAATCAGAGCAATTTTGGGTTTGAGTAAGCATAGAGTTCTAATTGAATATTTTTTTCAGGCAGCAATAAAATTTGGCAGGGAATTCACGTAGCCACTTAAACCTCATTGCCATATCTTAATGAGCCATTCCTAGGCAGATAACAGCAACAGGTAATTACCCGCTCGGGCTTTGGGAATATTGATAGCGGCACTTTGCAGCCTTTCTGAACACGTTCAAAAAAATCCTCCTCCGTTTCAGAGAACATGACCTTCAAAAGTTCATGTGTGTATATTGCACAGAATTTTTAAGGGTGTTTGCAAATATTTACATAGAGTGTAAGTACAATTAATTCATGCATACGTATCCACCAATGGCTCAGTCCGGCTCACAGTCAGTCTGAACAACTATACTTTATACTCATTAATTTTGCGAAAAGAACATACACTACATAGAAATAATTATTATACATAAGCAGGGCCTACATCTACCGCCTCTGCTCCAGATATTCTACTGAATTTTTGATGACTTTCTTGTCATGACAGTTTCTGGAGAGTCCTTGTACTCAATTTTATGCATACGGAAGCTGAATTAGACACTGACAAGTGAATCGAAAGCAGCAGACTATAGCCTGGTCCTACACCAATTGGGTTCCAGGAAACATAAATGCGCACCGTACAGCTCGACAGCTCTGTACTGTGTACCGCAGACAGTGAGCGTTTCCGGGCCTTCCGCTTGAAATGCCACCTTCCACCACACCTGTGACACCAGCACAGCCAAGAAAATCATAATAAATATCAGGGTAGCCCTACGACAGCACTAGACTGAAAATTTGTTTTTGCTAGGACATACTGCGGTTCTTCAAGCCACCAAGGGTGGCGCTGAAGTTGCTACCAGTGCACACTTACATCGGTATACTGTATACTAGTATAGACGTATAGTGTCAACAGTCAGTGGTATAGGCTATATCGCCAACCTAAATTCAACCGGACAGTAAACGCCCTCGGAATGCGTAAAATTTCGAATTACTGTAGCCGACTGTATATAGCTACTTGCAAATTCCACTGAAGAAACAAAAAAGGCTTGGGTATATAAATATCATATTTGGTCTAAAATTGATTTTTCATATTACATGGTGGTGTATATAATTTTTCTGTGGAAAACACACCACTTTCATGGTTTTTTCTGGACCTCATTGTCAATGCAACCGAATTGTTCCGCTTCATTCTTTATTCATAAATCTCGTAACTACCTCGTAACCATAATATGAACCATCGTGCTGTTTGGTTGGGGGGCTTAATCCCTATAGATGGCACGCGAGTGAAGTAGCACCACTCTACGCCTACTCCCTCTGTGGAGATTACAGGAATATGTCCCCAGTCGCAATCGGTTAACAAGCGTTGAAGGACTCTTACAAAACAATATTCATGGTATTTATTATTCACGTGGCATTCTTGCAACTCCTGTACATTGAGGAAGTAGTACTGAAAGCTAACTAACTTTACTTGGAAAATAAGGATGCATCACATAAACTGCTACCCTACAGTGGTTGCAACTACACAATCACTGGGCATGCCAATTTAATTGGTCACAATTATTTTGTAAGTATTTTCAGAAATATCGACCATTGAAAAATAATTCAAGGTTCGTGATATCAATAGGCTACCAATCTCTGGTGTCATTATTGGATACATTATTTTATATTCAATATTTAAAACAGTGCTTGAAATAGTTGAAATTGGAATCAACAAGCAAGGTATTAATAGACACAGTTTGGAATAAGTTTATATTACCAACATATTGCAGAAAAGGGTGAATTTAGTCTCAAAGGGTGTTTAAAAAATGTATTTACTATACCCATTTTTCTTTATTCTTTAAGTGATAATTTTCGCTACCTAGCCCAGAAAAGTTTGTGTCTATTTCCATATTGTTTCAGTACTTATAGCATGGGTGGCGGCGACCAACATATTCATCTCCCAATAAATAATAAAACAAGGGTCAATGTCCAGAGTGAAACAGGGCAGACAGGGGCCCTTGTTCCATTGGGCATCTCAATAAGAAATCACTAAAATAATAGTTGTAATATATAATTATGATGTATGACAGTAGCTATAGATTGGCCCAACACCTGCCCAAAACTTTAAAATGCAGAGGTGACAAGGTTACTAGAATGAAAGAGTAGGCCTACTCCTAGTCCAGTGGAATCCCGTCGGCGGAAGTAGTTCCGAAAGCCCTCACCTAGGGCGTAGGAGTACTGTGGCGCTATTTCTCTCACGCGCCATCTAGGTGTGAACAAGCTGAACTATAAAACATATATGAACCAAACAGTCCCTCCTGCCCTCCACCCAGACCATGGTTTACATGGTTGATTACAAAATACAGTATAAGGTGGTCGTACCGGTTGTGGCCATGCTAAGGTTCGAGAATTTTTTAAGCCTCCTTTTTGAAAAAAAAATCAATCCTTTTTTTGTAATTGTTACCAGGTTAATGGACTGTCATAAGAATAAATATAATTCCCCATGAAAATAGTTTTACTGGTCCAAAAAAAACGAATTCCAAAAGTCGACACAGGGGCCATATCAGGAACATGTGGCCATGATATGGCCACCCTTGTTCCACGTTCTACAAATCGTGATTTTTTTCCAGTTTCATAGAGCAGTTCTGCTGAAATTAAATAATTTTGGTGTGAAATCAATAAACATGATACCGTACGAAATGATCCTTTTTGTTATGCAAAAGTGGATTCAAAACAGGAATTACCATTAAAATTAAGTTGTTTGCAAAATTGACATTGCAAAAAAAACATTTGAAATTATTTTAAAGAGAAGCGCACAAGACTGACAAAATTGAGATTGTTAAACTAACAAATAACGGTTCACAATTGAGACAAATAAAAATATAATACTTGATGTGGCCATGGTGCACTTGATGTGGCCATATCAGGAGCAGATCAGCTTTTACGAAAATCGTTTCATTATGAACAACTCGTAAAACATACGTCATCAACGGCAACACCACTCGAAAGAGCATTAAAAACTGAATAGAGTAGGCCTACGATGGTTTTCATGAAAAATGTATTTGAAAAACATGCATAAAACAAAGGAGACGTAGCCTACATGAGAAAAACAATAGGAAGAGGTCACACTAAAAACACAAACCAGGCAACTGAGGCAATATGGCTCAAGCTGGGTGGATGAGAAATGATCAAGTGACACACTTGGAGGCGTCACTGGCTGCTGATGCAATATAGCGGATTTCTTTGTTAGTTAACTCACAATAGCGGGGTGATCATATCAGGAGCATGGTCATAACCGGTACGACCACCTTGGTTATACGAGTAGTACGAGATTTATAAATCAAGCAATGGAAGCGGCTGCAAGATGTGTCACATATTGATATCACGTTCCAGAAAACACAGCACGCCGGAATGGCATGCCCTAGTCGAAAATTATCTCATCAAGACCACTATTTGTGCTTTGATTCAATTTCAGAGAATTGCTTCTTTCTGATTTTGCCTATTTTGGTTGTTATAGTTTACGACAAATTGAAGATAATTCGAAAGCTACACATTCCGAGGTTTTTAGTGTGCTTATACAGTTATACCTCCGAGTGTATAGGCCTTTACTACTAACTGCTGGAACTAACTTGTATCATATACTACTGGTAGAGTGGTATCATCGACTTCATCGTGAGTGGTATGTATGAATATACGGTGGTACTGTATAACTGCAGCGCCACTGCTGGGCGTCATATGTCAGAAGACCGTAACTCAAAAAGCTAGTAAGGGTGAAAGTCGTATGCACGCCCTGCACTAATCCCCTCTGAGTCAGGGGGGATTATAGAGTGCAGGGCATGCATGTGACTTTCACTATTACTGGTTTTTGAGTTACGGTCTTCTTACATCTGACGGCAGATTGGTGGTATAACTTACGCTTGAGTTTACGTCCTATGAACCTATAGCAAAGACATATCTACGAAAACGCCTTTTCCCTCTCATGGATGTTCATTCTCTATACTTTTTGGGAAGTTTAAGATACCGATAAATCGAAGAGGAACTCGGTACAATGAGTGGCTGCACTATAGCTTTTAGTTTAGCTATTTTTGCGTGTTAGGTATCACTTACGTATAAATACTATAGCCTACTATATTCTTCACGGCCTTGATTAAGCAGGGGGTGGCCTGTGATGACCAGATACATGCATCTGGCCATCTCATGTGACCTATACAACGAACCCTATGTGACTGGTCAGACCACGCAGAGAGCATAACATACAGTAACACATAACTGTAGACTATAACTGTATAAGTGATACCTAACACTCAAATTTTACATGTTATTGTTATGCTGATAGTATGAGTGGGCAGTGGGGTGTTGTTTTAGTTCATAATTATGTGGTTAACTTGAGTCTTCTTCATCGCGTACTACCCCTGATAGGGAAATGTGTTGTTGTTGTTGTTGCTGTTATTGTAGGTACACTTATATCCCATTTCAATATGAGACAAAAATGTTAGTCATACGACTCATACCGAATTACTTGCAGTCTCTTTGACATTTGTCGCTATATATTTGCTCTCTATTGTTAGCCACTAAATCAGACTTCATCCCCGAGTTTTAAACAAAATGAATAACATTGGCCCTTTTTAAGATTTTGTCAATGTTTTACTATTATTGTATGAAGCGCTCTTTTTCCATTTTGGCATTAGCCCCTACTGCATGGGCAAGGAGAAATCCTCCATCCACTGTGTACCCTCAGTGTTGTGACCGTGGCACGCCGTTGTATGCCTCAACTACGAAACCTATACAATTGTTTACGTTATGTGGATATTGCTTCATGTCAATGAAAGCAACCTTGTAGGTCTAAATTATGTGGATTTAAGCGGGTAAATTAATTTTTGTGTTACATTTTGAAGTCAGTACACCAGTCCAAAAGTGCTGGAGAGAATAATGAGAAAAATGTCAACAATCTGTCGATATGTGCTGGCAAACTGAAGAGAACAGAAGCAAGCTGATGAGAAATTGTTTTAAAATGTTGATACAGTATTTATTTTCACAATATTATTATTGTTCTGAATATATGGGGCGAAATGAGCCTTGGATTCATTGGAATATTATTGTAGATTTATACCAGGCAGTATAGTATGTTACTGACCGTGAGTGCGCCATGCCTGTACTATGGGGCTCAAATAGTTTTGGCCACTTTATCCTGGTGTATCTTGAAGCAACCCTTCACACACACACACACACACAGATGTTATAATGTGCTATCCTTGTGAGGGTCTGGCAAAAATAAAAATTTAAAACTAACCTAACCTAACCTAACCTACAAAAAACACACGATATTTTGGTGACCTATTTTTTCACAGTAAAAAGGAGGTCTTGGTTTGATTTTCCGCCATCCTTGTGAGGACTGTGTACCTTATGAGGGCCTGAAAAAAGTCCTCGTAAGGTTTTCGGTCCTCACAAGGATAGGAAACAAGCGAAAATAATCCTCACAAGGATAGCAATGTCTGATCACCCATCACAGACACACACACACACTCTTGTCTTGACTAAGGCGTGGGGACGGACATTGATCACTTTTCACTGCGAGTGTAAACTGATCTAACCTAACCTAACCTAACCTAACCTAACCTAACCTAACCTTACCTAACCTATCCTACCTAACCTACCCTACCCTAAGTAACCTAGGCTGAGAAAAATGCACTTTTGTGAAAACCTACAAATGAAAATAGTGGGGACATGTCCCCACTAATTTACACATGTCCCCACTGTAATGGTACACTTCGCGTGTGTGAGACTGTGGGGACCGACAAATGTCCCCACAATTGGAACTGGTCCCCACAGCTACAGTAAAACCACAGACTTCCGTCCCCAGACCTTAGTCAAGACCTGATCACACTTCCTCACCGTGGGGGCTGTGCGAAGGGTTGCTTCAAGACCAGGATAATGTGGCTAAAAGAATTTGAGCCCCATAGTACGTACTAACCAATGTCTTATCCATTGAATTTGCTTAGTGTTGCGTAAATACATAATTGAACTAGTAAAACTACTTTAATTACTATTATATGGGAACAACAAGCCCTAATCAGTTCTCAGTTCATGGCTCATTGGTTCACCAAGTATTTTGTGGTTTCAATAGTACGCAATAAAATTTGCAATACTCGTTATCCTGTCAGTGTCATACAAAGCTAAAAGCACAGCAGTAAAATTGATCGTTGAATAAAAAAAGAGTGAAATGTGAAGAGGGATCAAGTCCCAATTAGGCGACATTTATTAGGCGTGGGTGCCGCCTTTATAGTAAGGGAGGTTGGGCGGGAGAGGGAGGGGATGGTGGGAGTACGGGGAGGAGTGGAGGGAGGGGAGGGAATGCCTCCAGCGACGGGAGACATTTTTATTTGGGACAGCTGGGAGGTGCAGCTCATGCCTCATTGCCACCACCGCTCATTGATCCCGCACCTCGCCACTTGGCACATGTTTGCCTTTCGCTCTGTCACCCCACAATCTTCAACCCCGACTCTCCCAACTTCCTTATTCTAAAAAAGAATAGGAAAAAAAAACATCTAAAAGATGAGGACAGCGCCCCTCTACTTATTCCTAGAGTGTGTTCCCCCCGTACGGGCGTGCGGAGTGGTGTTGGGGACAAGTGTGTTGTAGGCTAGGGCTGCCAAATGAGGCGCGGGTGAGAAATGGCGGAATGGGCGTGGTTGGCGGAAAAGGGCGGGGCGTCCGAGGGATTTAGCTGGCGAGGCGGATTTCCACAGCATCCTCCTGGCTCCCTGCCACCGCATTTATAATCCTGTGGGACCACACCGCACGTTCAAACCTGCCTGCCTGCTGCTTGCTCCCATTTCGCATCCCACCCCAAAACATTGGGGTCCTAACATGGCGCCCATTTCGGCCCATATCTCAACTTATCGGATCATCTGTAGGGCATTCACAGCAAGTAAGTCGGTAATGACTGCTTGTGTAGATGCTATGGACCAGGCATAACCCTGCACGTGACTGATCCATGTCTTCTATTGTTGATTAGCTTTGTAATAGGAGATGAGGTTTGAAGGGTAGGGAGGGGGGGGGGGAGTATGAAGTGGTGCGCCCTGCTGGGTTCAATACCAGTGGAAAGGCACTTGAGAAGCTCGAGATGGAGATCAGGATTACTTCTCAGGAGGCCAAGTCATCACTTGGCTTGATGACAGTCGATAAAAGCAGAAAGAGGGTGGGATTGTGCCGCCTGCACCAGACCCTTTACCTTGGCAGCCCTCGGCCGTATTTTTAATCCGGGCTTATCTCCAAATGGGTCTGGGGCTTTGGGGAAGGAGGCGTTGAAAACCGCGAAGGCACTTGCTGAGGTTTTTATGACTTCTGCACCGTGTCGGACGGTTTTAGATTCAGATGATGCGCGCTCAGAAATTAAGGCGCCTCATTTTCCTGTCTTTATTGCACTTCTTATTTTGGAAGTCGAATCATCCCTGTTTTACACATACGTCACAGAAGTAGTAGACCACGCATAATTATTACATAAATATATATAAAACTTTCAGCATTATACAGAAGCACTGCAAAATAATGTGCAGTACTGAGTACTTACAATCAATATTTGCATTAAATTTTCCTCCTCAAACCGTAATAGTGTTGTGCATGACATCGTCACAGCGAAAGTGATTGTGAATGGGAGAGAAGTGGATGAATTGTTTGGAGGTTGAGAAAGGCCCTTGTCCATCTTCAGGATGGACATGAGGCTTCTGATGGATGACTTCCCCGCCTTGCATCCGATGCAGATGGAGGAAGATGCGGCTTCGAAGTACCACTTCGAGATTGGCAGATGAGAGACGGGAACGGACGGGAGATCGTGATGGATCACCTGATGTCATTTTCAGCCTCTTGCCCGGAGGGGGCCTTATGGCACAAGTCATTTACTATAACTAAATCATTTTCACATGCATCCCTCTACAATATGAGCATATTTGCGTATTCCCTTCTTGGTATTTCATCATGACTATTACAGTGTGCTATAGGAGCAAGGTACATTACTTAACTAAATAATTGATGTACTATATGGGGCTCAAATTGTTTTGGCCACTTTATCCTGGTCTTGAAGCAACCCTTCGCACAGGCCCCACGGTGAGCAAGCATGTCTGTGTGAAGGGTTGCTTCAAGACCAGGATAAAGGGGCCAAAATAATTTCAGCCCCACAGTAGGCTACATGTATCAAAATAATTCTAAAAAGAATATTTAGGCACGTGAATTTGTCTTTGTCATTATGCAAACAGCTTACTGTCATCTCGATATTGCAAATCTACCAAAATATATATAAGGCCTTTCTTCTCGCTAAGCAATAGAAAGGTTCCCTCCGTCATCCCTGACGAAAGTGAAGTAGAAAGAGCAGGTCTAATCCCCATTTCATGGGTGGGATATCAAAGCAGCGCGGAAAAGCAAATGTTAGCATTTAGTGGTGCTTTGGAGGAGGGGGAGGGTAAAGCCCCTCTAAAAAGAAGGTGGGTGGGTAGGTGAAGAGATGGCGAGAGGGAGGATGGAAAGAATACCGCTGCTGGGTTATCGAAAGGGACATCAGGAACCATAAACTGGTCCTTCGAAGGGATGTTTCATTCAGTTGAGAGTTTTCCATGACAATGATGCTACCCCTTTTTGGATACCCCACCGACTCCCTCACCCTCCCCTCAATCCCGCACTCTTTGCAGGGGGAAGTGATCCCATTCTTTTGCCTGACGGCATCGCTAAAGTACGAATTGGCTCGTATGGTCTTTCGGATGAGGCACATTTGGGGAGACTTTTTGTGGATCGTCGGGAAAAGCTTCTAAAGCGGACAATAATGGTGCAAATGAGATGGGGAGAAGGGTTTTTGCTCTTTCCTATTTTTTGGCTTTGATGCAATAATTGCGTAGCAGAAGGATGATTCTGTAGGTTATTGGCTATATCACCATCTAATGTATACTTACGTGGCGTGATTCTAAAGAGTCACAGCGTGAGTAATTCATCCATTACATCCACAAAAGGAATGTAAATTTGAGCTTTCAACCTGCCATCTTCTACTGATACATATTGGCATGTGGAAGAAAATATTTATTGTAGAGTTGTATTTCTCAAAACCGCTGACTGTTTAATATGGTTCCGAGTTGACTTCACGTACACCTAGCACCTGTTGTAGGGCTCTAAATCAAATGAGCAAAATAGGCCGACTGGGGCATTTTAATGGATCTTTTAAACATCTGGCTTGGTACTACAGTACGACTGCTGTCTTATAATGAATGATGAGAGTAGGAGGTAACGGGAGAACATGGAAAGAACATATTTAAAAACCATTTCAACTGGCCATATGAAACCCATAATCTGTCCGACAAAGGGTCCGAACCCTGAAACTCCGAGGTGCGAAGTGGGCTGCCCTTGGGGCTGCCCCTAATAAACACTATACCACCGTCCTATTTGCTCACTGCAAGGGTACTATCCGAACTATACCCCGACTGATCCCGACAAGACAGTTATTCTAATGTTGGTAGCTAATTCACAGGATGTTCATCCAGAGGATAATAATTGCTGATGCCAATTATTCAGCATGACCTGTCATTGCGAGTTATAGCCTGCGAATAATATTAGCCATAATTTACACGGAAAGCTTATTGTTTTCTGCTAAATTTCAATTCCTTCCGTCCAGTTAATACCTTTAAATACAAGTTGAGCCCGATTACATCAATGAGTAATGGCAAAATCTGTTCCAGTCCCAAAACCAGCAACCATATGATCGAGAACAAAAGGTTCTGCACTGCAGTAAAGCCATGGATCATCCATCCTCCTCAGCTGATGACGGACAAATTGTTGTCGCCACGGTTCGTGGTTTCCAAACGACGGGAGATGACGGGGACACATAGGCCAGAGAAATACCTCCCCCATCCATCTCCCCCTCCCCCCTCCCGCACACTCACTGACTGTATATATAAATATGGAAAAAAAATCACCCTGACCCTGGCTCAAATATGTAATGTAATTAAAGTTGATAATTTATGGGACTAGATAAAGTGAAATTGTTCGTATTTGTTTATTTTAAACAAATATTGGTGGAATTTTTTATATACAAGTAAATTATGCAGTATGCACGTAGACTTCTTCACAGCAAAAAAAAGCATATTATGTCACCTGTTACTAAATACATGAGAATGATATCGTCGTACTCATTGCATTGTGGCGAATTCAATAAAATGTTTTAAATATAACCATTATTATTTGTTTTTGACGAGTAGTGTAAATGTCCATGTTTTCTGGTGAAAAATATGATGGGGGTGAACTGCGCATCGAAATGGAAAGAGGGCACCATGTCGGAGTGCAGTTGGCAAGTCTCCTGTTCCCTGGTACAAAAGAGGGAACGGGGGGACCAACCAAAGTGATGAATTATGCAGCATCGGCGATGGGTTCAGTTCCCAATCTTCAGCAGTGAGGGTGGGGGAAGGGGGAATGAGGGAGGCCAGTGGGGGAGGGAGGCCAGTGGGGGAGGGGGTGCATGGGTAATTAAATTGGTTGCCCAGACACAGTTCATCGGCCGGAATAATGTTGATTCGGCGGGAGTCTAATGGAGGGAGGGTGGGGAAGGGAGGAAAGGCCAGCCCTCCCTCCCTCCCTCTCCTTTTTTTCTCCACCCCTCAAGACCCAAATCACATCAGAGACCTAACATTGGCCCATAATGCTAATCAAATGGGCCTGATGCCCGCTAACTGACTCGAAGTTTCATTTTTCCCCCAAATTTTATTGAGAGCTAATTGCGACAATTGCGAGATTTTTGGCGCATGTGCAATAGGTCGCATGTGACGTCATGCAAAAATCTGGGCAGAAAATTGCGGCTCATTTATCTTCCCTCATCTGCTGCCATCGGCCGGTCTGTAATATAGTGACAGCAAGATCCTTAATTCATATACTAAGCCTGTAATTATCATATACATTACTTAATCCGCGAGAGATAGGGCTTCTCGCTCAATTCAAGTTGCGCAGGTGGCGCCTTCGAAGGTAGTTCGAGGATAAGGACTTTCGAGTTAAACTTTTAGAGCCAAGGATAAGCTATAATTTGCCTTATTTTTACATGAAACGAGACGAGGCAAATATTAGTTGATTAGTTATTATTTTAATTGCCAGATTTGCATGATAGCCATATACTAATAGTATTGTATACATTACATACATAATGGTGTACTTAGAAAGCTTTATTCTTGTTTAAAATAAAATGCTAGTTAATTCTTGAGTTTGAGGGAGGCAAAATGGTCCTAGAAAAGCGTTTGTTAGGTGGCAGTGTGCCGTCGCAAGAGCTGCTCTTGACACTTTGATGGATGGCCCCTCTGCCACCCCTCTCCTTCCCATTCCCCCTAAAGCCTCAAGCTTGTGTAAGTGAATGATGGACCTGCGCACGCCGCCTGTCCACCTCCATTCTCTCGTATACAGTATTTACAAACTCTTCATTCCAATCTCCTCACTTGGCATATATTATAGTAGCCTATGAAGGGTGTTTATGAATGTTGAGAAAGCAACCGGTAATAAGGTGGACGACCAGACACATTGGTTTGGCCCTTACACATGCTGCATCACACACTACACCTTTTGTCGGGAGATTGCCTGACAGATGAACTCGCGTACATATACAATAGCTGCCCAGGGAACAGGATATAAGCATGACTGCGAAAGAGGCGATCTGGCAAAATTCCACCACACTTGCTACCTATAGGCAACTATTGTAATGTGAGTGAGTCCATACTTTATGCTTTGGCCGCTTTGGGAGATGATAGAGGGATCACTTGAAGTGGTCGCATCATGGGTCACCACCGAATAGTTACCAACATAATGTGCTTCAAACCAAGGAGGTAATCACTTCGGTACTCCCTGGTACTCCTCAGGTACCTCCCTCTTTATTACTACTTGGTACTCCTTGAATTTGGTACTCCAGTGCACACTTTTCATTCGAGTGATTACCCCCTTGCTTCAAACACAACGTATAAAATATCCAGGCAGGTATGCCTTCACTCAACCTTACCTTTTTCATTTAAAAAGATGTTACCATGTAATTTAATTTAAATTTACGATCGATCGCCTAGAACCCCTCTATCATTTCCCCAAGCATTACCCAAAACGGCCGTAAAGTAAATTTCTTCATCCTATTATACAAAAAAATATGATGGGCCAATATGTACATACTTCCGGCTGTCAAATTGAGATCACTGATGTGGACCAGGGACAGACAACTGAGACAAGTCAAAGCGACTGACTTTGCACCGGGCTGAATGGAATCGTCAGTATAATAATATTGTGTTATTCACTTAGCTTGACTAAATTGACACTCATTCGCTGCCAAGCTTGTTCCATGAGCAAACATACTTGTAGAGGACCGAGACTGCTCTGCTGCCTGCATATTCATGCCATGCTTGTTACAACGGGTGCGGGTGTTTCAATCTCACATATTTAATGTGCAAGAGACGACCCATTCGATTTTGCATGTTCAGTAACTATTATCATGCGGTATGCTCCAATTTGTCTGCCCACAGATGCAATGGTTATTTTTGCAGCCTATTTCTACTATGGATTGTACTTATGCGTCAATAACGGTTGTGTTCTTATTCTACATTTTACTTACGTAATTATAAATGTGTCATTCCCAGTGAAAACCTTTTTCTCCGCCTTTCTCCTACACTCTCATCGATATTCATGAAATTCGGTATATCCGCAGTATTTAAGGAGCTCAATCGTTTCGCTTTTGTTTCGCTTATTGCTTTTTTTACATACAAGGGCCATCAATGTCGCCATTTTCGAGTGAAAGATATGTTTTGGTGCCGGAAATGACCCGTAAATCCTACCCACAAGGAGGAGGATTATTATGTAATTTTAACGAGACCATCACACTTTTTCTCCGGTTTCTCCTCGTTGCTATTTAAAAGCTAAGAATCAAACTTTAAATTCATTAAAGACTCAAAATGTAAAATGCTTTAATTTATACAAGATAAACATTTGTTAATTATTGGCTTTCTTATACCCTTCATGATTATTTCAAAAATGGACATGCTCTATCGTCACCAGAATGACTGACAATGACCATATTGTGTAATATCAAGAGATTCTTCCGTCCAGATAAGTTTTGAACTACATTACTTTCACGTTTTGCCATACCCCAAATGTTACATATGGCACAACTTACAAATGCACTTACATTACTCTCGCACTGCCAGATGTAGGTACTCTTAGGACACTCACCGGCTGGAAAGATAAAAAAGCATAGTTAGGCCACCATTTGGAGCAGAGAGAGGAAATGTGTAAAGTTAACAGGAAAAGTTCTCCCAAAAGCAGGAGATGGCGGGTGATTAGGGAGATAGAAGTTGTGTTGAAAGGCGAGGGCAAGAAGTTGGGGGGTCGTGTACAGAAAGCACTTCATCCATCCGCGCCTTCCGATGCTCAGCACCCGCAGAGAGGTCTGCTCTCATTTCACGCTTGCCCACTTTTGGAAAATGGACCCCATCTCGTGCCGGGTGCCCACGTGTTGCTAAAGATAATGGCTTCCTTATGACCTCCGACTTGGTCTCCTGATGACTTGGAATTCGCTGCAGCTTGTGGTCTTGGTAGAAGTTACAGATTTTCTTTTCAAATATTTAGTGTTAAAATACTTTATATTTTTATAAAATACAGTTTTACTTTCTTTCCTCTTAGTCACAATGTGCCAGGAAATACCGCCACAAAAAATCTATGGTCCAAACATAGATGAAGCATTCCTAGGAAATAATGTATCTTGGGGAAACATGTCTTGCTGATGACACATAATACGGGTGACAACCATCCCCTCCTTTTTATTACACTTGGCTTGCTCAACCGATCCACTTTGTTGGTTTTTGTCAATTAGTCATGAAAAATGGACTGTTCCGCCTACAGGGAGGGGTGCCCCATGTTTGCTTTGCGACCTACTCCTACGGTGTCAGTCAGCTGGTGTCACGCTCTGCGGTCGCCTTGTTAATTGATTGCATACTGCATGTTAAGAATTTCTATGCAGGTAAGGAGGATGTCATTCAATTTGAAAAATGATGCGGTGGTTTTGCAAAGCATAGCTTGCGATGAGTGGAGAAAGAAGGACGTCTCTTGCTCACAAGGCAATTTGTTTTGAAATCGACAAAGATATGTTGAGGAAGTAGAGGTGGGGAAAAATTCGCACGCGAAGCAGCACCACCCAAAGGCCTTCGTGCGAATTTCCTGCAGATGCATCGCACAGAAACCTCAAGCGCGGTAAGGTTAAAAGTTTTTTTCTCTTTTTCATTTTTTTAATTGAGAGAAATGAACGCTTCACCTTTTATTACAGGTGGTTATGGAGACCAGATCGTTTCGTTCCCAGCTCGCTTTAAAGTCCCATAAACCTCCGCTACTAAACGATGAATCCTTGTCTACATTTTTATGGCCTCCCTCAGGACACGGTAGGCTCATGTCAAGAGTTATGAGATAGAGAGGGCAAGGGTGGAGGGGGGATGGTACCACACGCAAAGCCTGAAGGACTCCCTGGAAATAAACCAAAAATCTGATAGTAAATTGTGATAATATCGCTCTACTCTTACGAAGCAGTATATACTCCAGATATACAACTGCTGTCTTGCAATATACACTGCAGCAGACAAAAGGTGGCGGCGGCGAAACTGTCAATAAACGATGGTGGCCATGCATCATGTAGCAGTAGAAGAAAACTTCAGCATTAAGAGAAATACAACAGTTGCTAGTAGTAAGTGAAAAAGAAAAGTTCTCAGAGCATACATTTCTAAAACAAAAGTTTTGAGTCAGGTGCCTCATGTGATTGCATATCGAGTACTTCGAGTTAAACAATATCATTAGAAGTATGTTGGAGGTAGAAACATCATAAAGATGGCAGGGTGCAAGATACCAGCTATCGGTTCGTGAAAAGAAAATCAAATTTTAAAAATCTGTTTGTCCTATTGAGAAACAGGCCTATAAATATATCACGATTTTCGCTTGCAACCCTTATAAATTGATACAGTACACATAAACAGTGCGTTAGTATAGTAACTGACTGTTGAACCTCAAGATGGATGGCAGCAAGTGGATGAAGCCAAGCGCGGGAAGTCTTTGTCCTTTTCCCGCCCTGATTCTCTGGCCACCCTCTACCCTCCTCCATCGGTTCAACCCCACAGCCTCCCTCCCCATCCACCATCCCTTTTCCTTTCCACTCTATTGAATAATGGCCGTGAGTGCCCGAGCCGGGAGTTTGGGAGACCACACAGTGCAGGCCACATTTTGCGGCTAAAATACCACCAACCTACTCCGCCCACCTCGCCTCCATCCATTCGCCAATCCCTCGCTTCTACTCATATCATCAATGACCGGAAGGAAAGAGGAGGGAAGGAGGAAGGAAAGGAAATGGAATGGGAATCACCCTACAATTCTATTTCTATGCTCTATGACTATGGCTCACATTTGGTAAGTATACTGCAAAATAATATTCAGTTGAAAAATTGGCAGACATTTCAAATTGGCAGAACAGTTGTAACAAAAATAATAAATTATTTTGACATTTTTTTTACGTGTCGGAAGAGTTCAAGGGGGTTGTCGCTTACAGATGATGCCGGCATTGTGCACCAACAAGTCCAGAGAAACTCATAACATTCATCTTATAGAACGTCACTCAAATGCTTAATCCGCAAGTCCTCAGGAGCATAGCCAGCATGGTACATTTCCCGATTTCAAGTCGGGCGTGAAAGCGCCCCGGAATTCACTTTTTCACCAAGCCACCAGCTTTCTCCCCTTCCCCCCGATTTCTTGTTATAGTCTTCGGATCATTACCTCTTATAGCTGATGATCAGATCACGTGATTTATCAGACCATCGCCTAAAGCGCGTCAGGGTTTACACCATCGTCGCTGTTAGCACCATCAGCTGATGCAACAAAAGAATAATGGTCATTTTGCTATAATCCGCATTTATTGAGAAAATAGCCTACATGTTTATATAGGTAAAATCAAATAGTTTGAAACATCTGGCCATATGCATCTGAGTCATCCAGCGTCAGTTGTAGGCAGTTTTGGCGCATGGCGTGAATGTCAGACAAGTGTACATATGAAGGGAGATGCAAAATGAGTGTGAAGTCCCTTAGAACGGATTGCGTAGATGTGGTTCTTGGATGGTGATAGAGTGAGTCCCCGCCCAGTCGAGCCCCGTCCCCAACTCTCTCCCTCCTCCGCCCCCGCCTCCATCTCTTTCGCCCCAAAAGACCGCTCGCAATCGCATTAAAGCCGCAAGTTCCCCGCCAACCCACCGCGTTCTCCATTACTCTTCTGCCAACTCCTCCGCCATAAAAAAAAGAAAGAAAAAGAAAAAGAAAAAAAGGGGAAGACTGGGTGAGGGGGAGTGAGTTCCTCGTTTCTCCGACGGTCTTGCAAGCTATACACAAGTTGGAGTAGGATACCAAAAAGGATTTTGTGGTTCAATTTCAAGTGTGGTAAGTTGGATTACTGTGTGAGTAAGTGAATCTTATGGGTATTACTATGTATGGGATACACTTCATCACATGTTTGTGCAATATTAATTACTGTTATTCCAATCACTTTCTGATTAGAAATTCCACGAAAATCCACGCTAGCATATGAGGAATTCACCTCTCCGATCCGGGATTCGAGCGAAGGGCCTCGAAGGTGGAAGGCTCTAGCGCTAATCAGTACACCATCGCACTGGCCACCGTGACACCCTACTTCTCATTCATCACAATAATGAATCCAATTGTTGTATCATTATTGTAATGCTACAATTATTAGAGTTAATAGAAGTGAAAAGTATGGTAAAGAAACGACCCAATACGAAGTGGTAGAAAGTAAATGAGATACAATTACTTCCTTTTTGTTTCCTTTTACTGCCAAGGTTTAAAGTGGGTTAAGTAACTAATATGCAGGACGAATCAGAACTATACAGGGTAACCAGTTACTTGAATGGCCAAAGAAATGAAAAAACTGGCTCGGGAAAATATCGTATCACCAACCGTTAACGACCTAGAGTCCTAGACTATAGGCCATACAGAAACCGACAGAAACGCATGACGCAGATTGTAGGCTACCTGGGAGTTTTGTTGTTACTGTTCCAGGTGCAATGTGTGTGGCCATGTGTCTGAAGGAGTATAAGGGGGTACCAAAATGTTTATCACCGATCACATCCTTATCGGTTGGTTTCTGAACAGCATATACTGTATAAACTATACATGTATACATCTCTGCCAACTATATCATTTTGGCTTTCCTTGGGATAAAAATATTGTACTGGCACCGGTTGACCTGGACATCTGACTACCCTTAACTACCCATTATGTGGTATCTACAACAACGTTGCACAGAACAGATGCACACTTTCGGCGCGAAATTACAGTATATACGTATAGGGTGCTCACAAATTCTTCTGCCAATACGATACAGGATCCGTTTTGGAGATGTCGACCTTTGATGTCGACATTGTCTATCCTGACAAGAAAGTATGGATACCCCCGTGCATATCTGCATTGCTGGTTGCAGGGGTCAGACCGTTGCTCAACCGCCTGACTCCCGCAACCAGCGATGCAGGCATGTCCGGAGGTATCCATACTTGTCAGGATAGACATCGTCGACGTCAACGTCATCGCTGGTCTTTTGGGCCCATCATGCCATGCTTCTTCCATATATCGTCGGTGATCATGCAAAACCTCGTATCTCCTGCAAAAACCAATGGAACATACGAGGTTTTGCACGATCACCGACGATATGCACCCCCTACCAAGCTACCACCCATATCTTTTTGGCAGACGAATTCGTGACCATCACCCTGTACCAGTATGCCATATATGACTCACAAAAACATGTGATCGGGCAATCGTAGGGGCAATTTCGTTAACGCGTTGTGCGTCAAATGACAAATGAGAACTGCGATGCATTTGATATGACACACTCTTGGACACAGTACGTACATGAAGACCTCGAGGGAAGAACGATCAACGTGCATCTCATGTGAAACTGACTGAGATATATTCCTATTTCAAATTTCGAAGGCGCGAGCATATTTTGTGTATGTCTATCTAAATGGCACTCAGGCCGCAGAATATGTGATGACTTTCAACTCATACAAGTATTTGCGATAGAGGGTTTTACCATGCCAGTTTCGGCAAAAAATGCCAATTTGTTGTATGTTTATGTGTTTGCATTGTATACGAGTGCTGGGTCTTTCAGATTTGTATGAACTCCCGATGATTGTTACAGGTTGTAGTTGGTTCCAATTTCTCACTATTTGCGTTCAAAACGGCTCTGTTCTGTATATACCAGTGCTGCTCATTTTCTCTCGGATTTTAAGGACTTGCGAATTTGTGGCCTGAGGACGACGGACCTGAGGATAATATGACTCTATGTCGACATTGTCGCAAAAAATGAAATATTAGGGCAAGAAGATTCTCTTTATGACATACACTGAAAAAACCGAAATGGTTACAGTAACCAAAACTATTTGGTTGAGTGAGATTTGGTTGCTTTCACCAAAATCTTAGCTGAATTGAAAAAACAGAATTGGTTGAAGTATAACCAAAACATTTTGGTTGAGGTATGCGATCGTTTCAACCAAAACCTTATCTACCACAACCAAATGTACACCATGTCAACAAAAATGTTGGTTACATCAACCAAGTATTTTTGTAGAACGACATCCAAATATTTTTGGTTACTTCAACCAAATTTTTGGCAGGTTCTATATTAACCTTCCTATTTGGTTGAATTAAACATGTTTTTGGTTTGTTCAACTATTTTTTTTGAGTGTAGAATTCGTTCTTAAAAATTGAAGAGTCTCGGATACAATATTAGTTTATCACAGATCTTTACTAACTACAATAAAAATAATGTATTTTCTTCATGGTCATTTGTAATGATGTACAGTAAGTAAATGATTAGGCTGCATATTCATAGGCTATCCTTAGAATTATTCACATTGTACCCCAATAATTTTCCTAACTGAAAAGCGATCATTATTTTATGATTACTGCATTAGCTTCTTTTACTGGTCGATCTGGAAGGAGCAGTAGTCTATATGCTTCAAATTATAGGGAAGACATGGCTGCCATCAGTCACCATCATAGCTGCAGTGAAACACAATAAAAATGCAATACGTAGCAAAAATGATAATCAACCGATAGGCAGGGTGCACCTTGCCAAAAGATATCGGTTGATTATCATTTTTGCTTTAGTTTAAGAACCGCTGAATATATTAAACCATGGTTTAATATTTTCAGCGGTTCTTAAACTAACGGGCACTTTTTTAAATAAAATTCATGTGTTTGTTTTGACAGGGTCAGTGTTTGAAGAATTGCACAATCTCGGTATATTTTTCAGTATGTTGTGATGTTATTATTGATGATGAATTTTGCATCTAAACCATAAATGTATCAGTACACATAGGCCTACCTCATAATTCTCTGCCTGCCCTGTCTCATAAGCGGCGCTGTTTAAAATAGTATATCAAAACTGATTTTGAAATATGAATGGCGTGACATAAGGTACACAATATTATGGCGTCATTTCCAGATATTTTGCGGTTCCTGCACATGTTTCTGGCATCACCAGTCAAAAATTTTCACAATTGGGACTACGCCCGTGATTGTGATTTTAAAATGACCTGAGGTACTTGCTGCACTATGCCTGCAGGTGCATCACGATGAGAAAATAATGAAATATTGGATTACAAATCCTCCTCATTTTATGTACACTAATATTTGATCAATTGCATCTTTAAAGTGCGATTTAAACACTCACAAAAATGATCAAAAGTGTTCCGTAAGCAATAGTCTACTACTCGTAAAAACATTAGGGAACAAAAAAGTTCCCTAATATCTGCAAACTGGCATAAGCTGATGTGTTATGCGAATGATTACTTGAAATTTATTTTGGTTTATTGTCTCAAGTTGCGTTGGTATAATAGCTCGATATTTGTTTAAAAATCCCATTGATAATGACAAAATAATCTAATTTAAAATATTTCTTTCATTTTCCTCGACATTGTTGCCCACTCTTTATTATGTATAGGCATATAGGCCTATATAAGATTTGATATGTAAAAATAAGCTGTAATATACAAGCGAGGTGCATTAGCTGGTGGGGAAGTGATGATGAGAATGAAGGTACGCTTGCGCTGTGAATGATTGTTGGGCGGAAAGAAAAGAAGTGGAGGAATGTAATGAGTCGTTGGTGGCGGAGAGAGCGAATCGGCTTAAGAGCTCATCTGTAGTTCTATCATGGTTTGGCGGCATAGTTTGGCCAAGGGGGAATAGGCCATTCGTTCCCCTAATGCGGCCTTCATTTGGGGGAGACCGAATAATCATTAGCAACGGAAAGACCTCCGAACCAGACCTTCCAAGCAGCATCGCTTTGCAAATGTCGCTCGATCTCACGCGGGGTTGCCATCTCCCCACCTTCATGACCCAAATTTTTCTTAAATATTTAGATTCCAATTGTGATTCAATGTATATTATAATGTCTTACGCAAAAAATGTGATTGTGTTAATATTTTCTCCGAATCTATTCAAACAAATAAAGTATAAATATGTTTATAATCGTATTTCTCTATTGTTTTCAAATGTATATTGCTAAATGTATACGAACACTTAATCCAGAATTTTATAACCCCTAACTAAAACGTAACTTCGCCATTTACCTTCCATAACCATATAATTAATGGTTGTTTGATCAGGTCACTTACTCCAGCGAGTGGAATTTCTTGGTCAAATAGTTGCCAATTGAGGCATGATTTGTGTCCGCAATTAATTCGAGATGAATAATGGCTAGCAATTTGTTTGCCAATGACACACATGTACCGGACGTAACTTTTTTTTTGCACATGTAGAGCAGACCCGTTGGGGACCGTGGGAGGGGGTGGAGATATAAAATTATGAGGTATACATAAATCATGGGTTTGGAACGTGACCTGGGGTTGAAAGGGAGAGAAGACATCACGTCTGCGCATCGCGCTCACGTCCTAATCCCGCTCTCAAAAGAAAAGAAACCATAATAAGGCCCTTAATGGAGGTGGTAATCATCCAACAGAAGTGTGGTGAAGGTGTTATCTGGGATTCTTTCCAGAGAAAATCGGAACAAACTCGTCCATTGGCGCCAAAGTCAGTCTAGCACCTGCTGAATTAGTAGAAATTAATGTTCCATCACAAAGTCCCTTCTCACGTATATAAAGATGGACTTATATTTTACAATTTTCTTTAAGAATAATGCTTTCAACAGGTGGTACATGAGAAGGCAGTGAATATTACACAATATCCATTGCCATTTTACTAATGATGAATCTACATATCCTTTCAGAAGTTAGTTAGAATGTTCTTTTCAAATTTTAATAAATAAAAAGAATGGTCAGATGGATTCACATAATGTAGATTATAGATACCAGAGTCAAGTGTGACAACACCGTCTAACAGACGACTCGTTTCTAGCTGGAGTTGCTATAACTCTGGTTTCGGGAGGGGTTGTGACTGATTGGGAAGAAAGTTCGGGAGCCAAGAGTGAAAGGGGAGGAATTGGATATCCGGACCTCTGGGATGAAAGGGGGGTGAGCGATGGCGGCAGGGCAACCAGCAGGAGTGGGAATGGTCTAATCAAGAACTAGCTGGATTCTAGCTCTCATCTCCCCACTCATCTCTCCCCAACCCCATTCTTTGCTCCTGATTAAGATGCACCCATCCACTCCCTCCCTCACTCTTCATGGACCATTGCCACAACTCAACAACATGGCAGAAAGGACTTGCAAAACTGCTTGCAAATTAGACTCCTTTTCAACTTCATCCCCTTTCAGCTAAAATAAGGCCGCAGTTATTATTCACGGTAGATTAATTAAATATTAGGCCTAGGGCTACATAATTAATTTTGATTGTTAACTCATTTTTTGAACTATATGCATATGATAATGTGCGTCTAAATAATTCCGAGGCACATACCCAGGAACATAAACTACCAATATAGGCTACAAGAAACAACTTCGTAGGCCTACTGAACCAGAATTTTAAAATGACATAGTGATCAGATTTTAAAATCATGTTCGTAAATAAAATAGTAGCAATAAAAAGTTAACGGAATATTTCAATTTCAACTTCTAGGTTTATTTCAACCTCTTGGTATGTTCATTACTGCCCCCATACAGAAGGGCCACGTAATTTATCAGAATACTCTACAATCGAGTTTTCTATTGTTACCAGTTGTTATAATTTACTAATAGTAATAAAATGCACTAGAATGACCATCTCACAAAATTTGTGCGCCAAATGAATGCCTCTCTTTCAATGTTTATGCCATAATATTTCAAAAATTCATTGTCCAGCAATGAAAATGTGCAGGCCAAGATCTACTGCATATATAGGCCTCCTTAACGTATACACTCCCTCTCACGTAATAATGCTCCTTCAACACATTATCCACGGCCTCAGTGTGATGTAATACTGTGCAGAATTAAGTATCTTTCAACCTCCACACCTCGCCAGATAGAAGTAACCAGATGTGATAAAGAAGTATAGATATGAGCCCTTCAAGCATTAGAGCATAATAAAGCGCGATCAACTATTCAATTCGGTTGTGCTTATTTTTGAAGTACTGATGTATATTCTTTGGCCTTATAAGAGAGTCAGGAATGGGCATTTTCAGATGAAGTGTATAACAGGGTCTTCGGCAAATAAGATGATCCCACAGTGAGCAGGATATCACAGTGGAACAGTCCTCTTTAATGAAGTTCATTTGTACTAAACTAGCAGGACTCTATATTTTGATCGTCATTACTCGTACAAATAGGATATTGTAACCAGCATGCTATAAATGCCAAAATTACAATAAATTTAAGCCCCCCACCCCTTCCTCCCCAGAATTCAAGAGTCTCATCTCTAATTTTTGCGACAGTGCCAAAATTATAAGGCTTATCAAAAGTAATATGGTGGCCCTACATAATTCTGATGTGGTTATATCCCGCTGCGCAGGTATCATAGTTTGAGGACGTCAAACCGCGTCAAACTTTATATTCAGTTTTGTTTTCCTCGTCGTTGGAAGCGAAAAACCTTACAGTGTGATGTTATTTCTGTAGCACTGTGCCAAGCAGGACCAACTGTCATTCTTAGAGATTTGAATCCGTTTGAAAAATAAACTGCAGAAAAAAATACTCCAGTCATAGTATAAGCTGCCATTTCCAGTAACAAGACTTTATCCCGTCAAATCTTGTGCAGATGATTCATAAAATAGGAATTGACATGTTAAAGAGAAACCGCAGTGCTATTTCAGGTCATTTATTTTTTTTCCATTTTCCTTGTGACGAAAAAATATCCAAGCGATAACAAAAGGGAACTTGTTTATAAATGATAAATGACACAGTGAGAAAAAAAGTGGCTATTCCACATTGAACATGCTGCTATCGCATTGTGTTATCTAAGGGGGTTTGTCAGAAAAAAGGGGGTCTCATCTGGACAAGTAATCAAGTATTCAATCAGACGGATCAAGACTGTATACCCCATTATATGAATATGTTTACTTCTTGCTTGTAGCCGTCTACTGCCAGCCAACTGATAAGTCGATAAAATATTTTCTACCATTGAAGATATACGTCAAATTGTGACCTTCGACCCACTATTCTCTTTGCTTCATTTCTCTTACGGCTAACTGCAAACGAGGCATAAGGTCGTCGCTTTTCATATTTGAATTGTGTGTATTTTTTTTGAGATAACGAAACTGAGACAATAATAATCTGCTGGGAAAAAGAATAGGACAAAAAAATACACATGCACCATTGACTTCATGTTTTGCAAAAGCCATTCCCTTGTCGGTGATCTCGGGGGATAGGGCCACACATGCCAAATCACCCAAACGTGGGGTTATTATCCTGGATTGAGGGTTGTTCACCCCTCCCTTTTCCACCACTCCCACGCTTACGTATACATGTTTAATTCAAGCGACGCCATTTTGCCCTGTTCTGAATCTGCGACAAACTGACAAAAAAATAGGAGAACCACAAACATTATTATAATCTTGCGTGTATATACTATTTTCTTAGTGTTTATGTAAGTAACTTATATATAAAAATCGTTCATAAGTTTCACGAAGTTGTTATTGTTCATTCAATTTTCATGTCTTTATGGAAGGTAATGTGTGGTATAGGTAGGCCCTATTCAGTAATTAACGCTAATTTCGTACCCATTTAATGGACTTGACATCATTCGTGTCCCAGAATTAGTGAATTTGCTTCTAATTGGTATGTACTGTACAGTTCTTGTAGGAACATGAATATCAAGAGAGATATATGGATCTGAGGCAGACGATATTATGGATATCTGATATAACATGTGGTTCAGAAATTAGTTATAACGTCCATATATTGAGTCGCAGTTTCCCAGACTCTAACTCATTCTCGTTCAGCACGTTCAATTTTGGCATGCATTTACGTAAGCCCTTGAAAAACGCAGAACGATGTAATTCGTTGCTACAACTGAAAGTGACGCAACAGAAATAAGTGTAAATTAATGTATGTGAGATTTTTTTACAAATACAGATATCACGCATACACGCAGGTACATTTATCCATTGAGACTTTCTCGGATGTGTATTATTTGCACTTCAGTATTACCTTCAAAATTTCCTTGTTCTTACAAGTACAAATTGAAGGATTATAGCAATGCAGCTAATAAATTTCCGCTTACGAACACTTGATATTCAAATGGGATATTCGACCTCACGCGTCTCTTATGCGGTCATGACCGAGTCATGACATGATGCTAACCTAACTCTGCACAAACACAAACATATGATTCTTCATATAGACTCATGCCTGACTAAATTATTCCCTGCAAAGGACAGCATTTGACGCCAGCAGGCAGCTTCCCACTGGACTTTTATAATCCGAAATTTCTCCCCTCCCTCTCCTTCTTCTTTCCCCTTCCGACCATGGGCAATTAGGTCTGCTCCGGAAACTGGGGGACTTCTGACATATTGGTGGGAATCAAACTCCTAATGTGACGACGTTAGTATAGGGAGGGACTCAGTCGGCAGGGGTAAGAAATGACGGTGCATACTGATCACTCCATGCCGCAGTCATTATGGTCAAAATGGTTAATCAGGACCGTGATGTCTCCTCATCCAGATAGGGGAGACGAAGTACGAAGGTTCCATCAACTGACGAGCAAGGAAACAAATTTTTCTAAAAATTTAACATACGAAACGGTTATTGTTAATTTACTAATATTACAGTAGCTATTTTGCTTTGTTATTTAGGATGACAAGTAATGTATGACTTGACATAAGTTTGAGAAGTGTCTGGGGGTCAAGAATCTAAATTCTCGCCCTTGTTGTGTAGGATGTTGGCTTTTGGCCGCGTCTGAACTGGCGTTCTGACCAACCCTGAATTACCCTTCGCGATTTACGAGCCCAGTCTTTTGTCTCGCCGACTCCTTCAAAGACAAAAGGAGCTTTTGGCGCTCCCTTTGCACCAGTCTTCTGCTTCCGTTGATTATTAATCAGCAGACTTCGCGCTCTTTCTTCACTTAGAAGACAAATCACAAAAGCAAACTCAGGGATCCTCTCTCGCGGTGCCAGACACTTTTTTTGTTGTTGCCTCCCCCTTTGCTATATAGACGGGCGTTTGTTTCTGAGAGGACATCCTTTTCGGAGGATGGCCAAGTTTCCGCACCATTGTCTTGCCGACAACTACCACCGGCCTCAACTGCAAATCCTATTCTTTCTGGCCGCAACCAAGCTTGCACTGCTAGAAACATGTTAGAGCAATGCGTCATTTGACTCATGCAAGAGCATATCCAAGGGTTGGTCACGGGGGGTGCTGTTGGAAACGGGGATGCATCAGAAGGAAAAGAGATTAAACGGCAGGCCGCCATGCAAACTAATCTGGTGGCGAACGTCTCCTGCAATCCACCGCCAATTGATTAATTCCCCTTGATCCATGGGCGATTAGGAAGGCCCAACAGAGAGGGGGTCCCCAGAAGGCAGCAGCCCATGAAATGGGGGGACTCGACCAAGACTAAATGGGACCTTCTATAACACTATAGGCCTCTCGCTGAATCACTGAATAATGCACGGTTCAGGTTCATTTACACGTATGCAAATGAAGCTGCGTTGTACTTTGGACCGACCAAAATGTGTGAGTTCCAAACTTTCAAGATATATGTCCTGTCTTGTATCTGGTATCATTCTTTCCCCCCCCCCCTTTTTTATATGCTTCCCTCCCATCTCCGCCTTCATCCCACCCATGCCGCCACCCCCCATATCCCCCCTTTCCTCCAGGAGGGCGGGCCCCTGTCTGGCGGCCTGAAGGGGGAGTCCGAAAAGAGAGGTTTTTGGAGGCAGCAAAGGCCGCCCAGATCCGCCTCCGCTCCTCCCGGATCCTAACCTTTCTTCAAAGGATGATTACCAACCATAGCGTCAATCGTCCTTATTCATTGTTGTCAACCCTTATGGCTAAATTCACGTTCAATGACATTTATTTCTGAATTGTTGGATGTATTGCATTTTTTTGAGCTTTTTCAAAAGTGTGTCTGTGCTCTGACAGGTATGTGCCATGTTTGTTTTCTAATGTCATACAGGTGTCCCTTTATTATGACAGAGAGCAGTCACTTTTCTCGAGGCCAAACATACAATATGTCATACAATTAGTAAGGGTTCATTACCCCTGGACAATTAATTTTATTGCCGCTGAATTAATG
Organism: Catajapyx aquilonaris; assembly: GCA_000934665.2. Classification (NCBI taxonomy): domain Eukaryota; kingdom Metazoa; phylum Arthropoda; class Diplura; order Dicellurata; family Japygidae; genus Catajapyx; species Catajapyx aquilonaris. The sequence continues at coordinate 40,786 of JYFJ02001085.1, forward strand.
CACCACAAAGGTAAGGCCGAGCGGCTTCATATTTCCTGCCGGGCGAGTTATGATTCTAATGGACTTGGGCATTTTTGTTTTTCCACCTGGTTCATTTCATGGTCCAATATTTCCCTGCCTATAACCTCCGGAAAGGTGAGCAAGTTAGGCATATAATCTATAAATAAAGTAATTGTTTCAAACAAATCGGCATTAATTACATAACTCATTTTAGAGCATGTTGTCTTAATGCAGTTTGGTTTGGCTGTGACGCGGGTTGTTACTTGAACAAAATGAAAAAAAGTACCTGAGAAAAATTTACGTAACTTATAGCCTAACAATATAAGAGATTTTGACAAATTTAATTTCGTGCACAACAGGGCATATAAATGATAAAGTATGGGATTGTTAAAGGCAATACCAAACTACTGATCATTTTATGTAATTTTCAAAATGCACGATTTAAATTCACTGGAATTTATCTATACAATGGGGAACAACCAAGAACAACACTTCTGAAATTTCTGATTGGCCCTTCGAATAGTTAGTGGTGCTAATTGTTACGGGCTGTGGAAAACACGAAAAAAAGAAAAAAAGAAAAATGAAGGTGATGTGTGAGGTTGGGCGGCACCCTTATCATGGAACCACCTCCCTTCAGCCAGGTGTGCACCAATCAAATGCAACCTTATGCCTACTTTTTTTTTTGCCTGTGAAAGTGGGGGGAGTGTAGATGGGTGTGGAGGGGGTGCTGAGGTTTTTTTTTTCTTTTTTCAAAAATAACAACGGCGTCTGCCTGGCGGGAGGCTCTTCTCATTGATTTTCACTCCCATCACTCACCTGTGTGGGGCTGAGCCAATTGCTGTCTTGTGAGGGCCGAAAATTTCAGAGATGGGGGCGGGCGCAGGTTGCCCAATTTAAAAGATAGCGAGGTCCCAAGGGCATTTTAAATCTAGTGTATCGTAATTGATGACATTTATGGATCATTGCTGCAATTAAGACGGATACTGCTCTTGGACGCATTAATTTGATATGCTTAGATTGTATGTAGTGGAAAGCTGCCATATTATTTTCAATGAGTATGTATGATTGTATTGACACGCAAAAATTCTTTGTAAAATTGTAACTTAAATATATTCATATTAATTTCTTCACCATCATGATAAAATGTATTATGCTGTTAAATTTCGCATAAGTAGACTAACTGAATGTCATATAGTGTATACTAGTCAAGAACCATTTTGAAGTATATTGCAATCAGCAATTTTCATTAATTTTCGGAGAACATTTCGTGATTACAAAAAATAACCTGGCTGTCAGCACATCTTCAAGTGAGTTAATGAAATTATTATTTAAGGAAATAATTTCCAGTGACATATACATATTTTGGTAAATTTTTGACCAAATCTTTATGATCATATTCAAAATATAAGGGATTATAGAAGGTAAAATTGATATGTGAATAATATGCAAATCTACTGTACAGTAATTGCATCAGGAGAAGGCCTCGATTTTTCATGCAGAAAGGTTGCCAGATAACTTTAGTGGGAGTCAAAGTTGTGTAAAAACCGAAGTAAAAACTTTTTTCTCTTGCCACTAAAATGTGTTTACGTAATTTTTATAAATCCCTACAACTTCTATTAGTTCAATAACTATTGTTCTCGGGTTTTTATGTTGTCGTATAAGAAATAATATATTGTAATAAAATTAATATATCATATAGTGCTATAATTTTTAATAATGCAATTTACGTTTTACATACTTTTTTGAAATCCATTTCATGTTGAAGTATCTTATGCTAATTCCACACTTTGATTTACGACATTCACACTCATCATAGATTTGTTCACATCTCATTGCAACGCTTCCCGGAAAGCTTTTTGAATCAATAAAATTAGAGCACTGGATTCTAATATGTAATTGTAAGAAATGGATTGAATAACACATTTTTGAAGCTGTCGTGGACATTATACAGGGTGTGTAAGAATATATCCAAGACTGCCCATATGTGATACGGGTGATATAGGAGTTGCATATGGAAAAGCGTGGGTCCGAAAGGCCGGCGACGGTCAGATTTGAAGATGTCGACCTTTGATGTCGACAATGACTATCCTGACAATTATGAATACCCCCATACATGGCTGCAATGCTGGTTGCCGGAGTCAGGCGCTCGCACTACCAGACCGTTGCTCAACTGCCTGACTCCGGCAACCAGCAATTCAGGAATGCACGGAGGTATCCATACATACTTGTCAGGATAGTCATCGTCGACGGCCTTATCAGACCCATGCCATTATTTTTCCATATGCATCCCCTACCTCCAGTATCAGTTTGGCAGATTTATTCGTAGACCTGTAGAGATTCCTCGATGTCAGCCCCGGGCCTGGTAGTTCAGTGCTTAGAACACCGGTAATGTAGATTTTTAATATGAATCCTTTCGCATTTCAACTTGTATATAAAAATGGACGATAATTTTGTACTTATAAATATCATAAAACAATTAGCAACAAATCTCTCCAGATAGCCTGAATTTGAAACATCCCGTAAGGTTACAATCATATCGAATCATATACAGTATATCTTATGGCCTCCAATTAGGACGATAATGTGGCTATTGTGTTAAGTCTATATTTTGCCCACACCTATTAATTTCACTGCACGCATTATTTTTCATTAATAATATACTACACTGAAAGTAGAATTATTACTTTTGTAATAAATGGCTTGTAATTGTGATAAGTGGAAGTTGTTAATTACAGACAAAAGTTCAAATGAACCAGTCAAAAAAGCAAATCCACTTTCATGAACAATAGGCTCTATTTTCTTACTTTTTTGTTGGGCAGAGGTAGCAATAAAATCAAATGAGACTGGTTCCTGAGTAGTTTTACAAACGGTATCAACAGTTCAAAAAGAATTGTCCCGTCGCGTCGAACGGGCAGCCACGCGTCAGGATGAAAGGAACTGGGGAAATAATAAATATTGCGAAAGAATTATGTGCCTATAGAAAAAAATTAATAAATATTTCAACTGACCTCTTAATTCTCCGATATGATAACTATTGTTACATATAATAATGACATTCAAAAATACACATAAAATAATATTACATCCGTAATCCGGAGTGGCTATTTCTATCTTCATCAGCATTCTTGCACATTAAAATATTATTATATGCCAATAATTTTTCAATAACATGCAAATGTTAAAATATTCATGCCGTTATGCTATTTTGCAAAATGGCTATAATTACAGGACATCTAATCACATTTACCTGGTAACATGTATGTATTGCCTAAAGAACTGCGTTATTTTTTTGAACCATTTTAATATTGAATTATGGGCCATTCTCCTAAAAAATAAATAAATTAAGAAGAGCACTAAATCTTAGATGTAGGTGTTAGGCCCACCGATTGCTCGATAAACATTTCAAATGTGTAGGGCCGGGAAAGATAAAAAGGGATCCGTAAAAAAAAGCAGATTATGGGCGCCAAATGTAATGAGTTTGCGCTGCCGCAGCACAAAAGCCAGCAATTCCCACGTTGGGTGGTGGGGGAGGGACAAAGAACGATAAAAAAAATGAGGTCGGGTAGTGGGGGGAGGTGGGGGTAGGTCTTTAGGCCTCCATATACATAGCACAAAAGGTGTAATTCATGACCACCACCCCACCCCTCTCCCCACCTCCACTAACTCCCCCATTGACTTTGTCAGAGTTTGAAATATGGAAATGGAGTCGGACACACATTCAAGTGGGTGTCCTACGCTCATTATCGCCTGTTACGTGTCCGTTTTCATATCCAAGTTCACATTCAGAGAAGAAACAATCGAGGAGTAAATCACCCTGTCCGGATCCCGTGTCCATTTTTTGGGGGGTCTGTTTGCTGACTTGATTAACTGCTATTTATTGAAGTCAGCTTGCATTGTAATTACGCTTATTTACAGGTTAGTGCCCACTCCTTCTTGTCGCGTTTGGCAAATCATTTCCCGTACTAGCTTTCAATGACTGGACTTCATGCACGCCGCGTTTTATAGGGCAGGTGTTTCATTAGTCATTACGATACTTGGTCACACACGTAATATCTGGTACGTTATCCTGATGTATGTGTCGCGTGTGCAATAATTATAATGGAATACTACGTGACATGTTGTGAAATAAACTTTTGAAAATATCAGGCCTCCAAGTATCTTGACACTTATAATGTGACTGGTCTACACGGAGTCGACTGTAAAAAGTAATTGGACTTGAATTACTCATTACTTAATGAGAAAACAAGAGATGACCCGATCTCTGGGGTTGATAGAGACCCATCACGTAGCCTGCTCATTAACTCAAATGTGGCTCGTCAGCTGCTTAATTAACGCCATATGGTCGTGAACTAATCTTAATTTATTGACGACGAAGGGATGCTTAGTCTGCGCCAGGCTAAATTCCTGTACTTTTCAAATAAAAAGAAAGAACTGCGGTATATTTCAGGATTGAATGGCCTCGTTAGACGACCGTTTGTACACACAGACCTACTTTATGGCGAATGTAGGGATTTACAACTCATAATGGAAGAAACTAATGCTAGTAAGTTCACAGTTTTGCTTGGTTCTTGGTGCACGCAATATAGGCCTACGTTATTGCAAACAGTGTTCCTGAGCTCAAATACGAGAATCAGAATGTTGCTAATTGCAATTTTGTCAATATTTGAATGGCTACCGATAGCACTGAAATCCTGACAATTTTCTTTATTTTTTGGATTTGATTGATTATGATGGCCAATTTTATTAGCTTTATTCTGATCCCTGTATCCTCTGGGTCGCTCGTTATGCAATTCCATAGCTTTCAAATTTAATAAGGCAATATAAATCCCTTACGAACCTATTACAAAAAACATTTAGCGAAATAAATAAAGAGGTGCTCGACAGATTGCCAATCTAACTAATAACATCCTTTCTGCTCGTCACGTAATTATGTTATACTGTATACAATCACCATAGGGAATATATATAATTTAAAGTACCGTAACAATAACAAATTGAAGGTGTGTTAGTCAACTTCTGAAAGTAGCATCTGGAAGTAGCCTAAGTTACACATATTCTCTTAGTTGCCAATAAAATATTTTGCCCGATTTTAGAATAATTATTTGGGCAACTAACTTATAGCTCTATATCAGCCCCTATCAAAGCATGATATATCATACCGGTATATGTAGATAAAGTTGAACTACCATCATATATGCCACACGATGCCAAATTGTATTTATACCGTCCGTATTTGTTATTCTTCAGTATCCATAAACCGCCATAAACAAAATGGGCGGCAAAAGCAGTTACACTAACAATGTCAATTTTAAGACCATTACATTATGCAAAAGTACCGGGAGGAATATCAACACATTAACTAAATCAGGTCTGCAAATTCTAAGCTACTGATAATATCAGGCTCCAGGGCATGTTGAACCTTCTCATCAATAAATCGTCAGAATAACCACAAAATGGCCCAAGCGGAGATTAAAACACGCGGTCGACTCCGGTTTCTATCTTTTCCGCCCTTACCCCGCCTGCTGCATCCCAATAAATTATTCGGCGGCTGTATGTAACCATCGCGGCAAGGGACCAACACCACCCTATTCCCCTCCTCTCCAGCCCCCTCTCTTCCTCCTCTCCGGCCACACATCCCTTTGCCGATCGATTCGGACCTGCGATCAATCCCATCCAAAAAGCGACCACAGCCCCTTTTACACACTACGACGGATGTTCATAATAAATATAGTACGTTTTACCTGGCAGCTCCAAAGGTAGTAGGTACATCAGGGCGTGGGAAGTACTTACCTGCAAATGCAAAAGAAATAATTAATACATCGCAATAAGAAAAATATTTTTAATGCATAAATATAAGGGTGTTTCAAGAATTATTTCCTGTTACGTGGATTTACTCAAGTTTCTTCACATTCTTCCTACATTCCAAAACCATTCGTCCATTTCTTTTACCCTTTGATAACATTTCTTTCCTCGATACGCTGTGTTGCTTGCATTGCAGTGTTAATTGGTATAGTGGTGGTGATTGGCCCTTCCGGGCTGGAACGGCGTGAACGCAATGAACCAACAAGAGGTAACCGGTAAACAACTCATTGAATGCCCGATTTCTCAAACAGTGGTTTGAACTATGGAGTTACAACTTACACAATGGCAGCAGTTTAAACTTGCCTGTTATATTTTTAATTTCTCAATTGATTTATAACGGTATATAGGTCATTCTTATGCTATTATAGATGACCTAATATAAATTTAATGTACTGTACATCAGGAACGAGAGTATGTTGTCAAAATCCTTCTTTTAATGACTAAACGACTCAACGGCTGCTTTCCACTTGTAGCCTATACCGAGACGTGTACCACATGCACTAAATAATGTTTCCCAGCATACACCGTTTTGACCATCATAGTCATATATATACGCAGTATATCATTAACGATTGCGTTTGACATTTCTTACCTCTATATACATTTTAGGCTTGTCCAACATGATCTCAAGCAGGAAATACACCTGGAGTTACCATTCACTTCTACATTAAAATATATTATAACTTGGATTATATGATTGTATAGACTATGCCTCTCTACATAAATGGATCGAACATGAGCATACAGAATTTATAAAATATACTAGCTTAACTTACAATATCACGAGAAAAACTTTACTTTACTTTACTTTACTCTTCACAGAAACTTGCAAAACATGCTTCAAACATTTATATATCAGCAGAAAAGCCAACGATAGCTTTACGACGTATACAAGTGTACGATAAACGATAGAACATATATGGCACATATACACTTTGTGATAAGCTGTGAATACAGAGTGGAACATAGTAGCGGCATGAGTGTTGAAAGAGATTTTACCGCGATGGAAAGAAATAAGCAAAGGAGAAATCTGATGCAGTGAAGCCTATTTTTTTTCTTTACATTCACAAGCAATACAGTTTTCGCGGAAAAAGGATATTTGTCTCAACATTGGTGATAAGTGGTATTGCAACGAGTGCTTGTCTCCATTGTAAACATACTGTAATGCATATTTACGTGTTGACCATACCTAAGGTTCGTGCAATATTAATGAACGTATCATTGGTATCAGTAATGCCACCATGTTATCTTCTGCAGACTGCACTGAATAATTTTTCCGAAGCTCAGAAACAAAAAGGTTTCGCAAAAAAATGTGTCAGTAGTTGTCCGAGGCAGAATATATCAAGTCAAATATAGTTTTTTCTATGACATTATTTAGGAGCGGGATGTATAAGAAATCCTCTAGGAAATCATTCGACATCAATTGAAGTGGCACTAATTTATGTCGCACTTCAAATGACTGTGTGCTCACTTTAGATTGTTCTTGAAAACCGAGGGGAAAGTTCTTCAAATGCATATGCTTTACACAATATTGTATTGATATAAATGTCACGGAGTATATATACAGTATAGTGCCTGAAAGCGTACCTCGCCCGAGTATTACCCAATGAAAATGCCAGATAAACCTATACAGTTGCTTTGTCTCCCCAATAAAGCAGCAAACAAAACCAATGAGGAGCCATCACGAAGGATATTTAAAAGACACGTGACCATGACATACTGTATCAACTAACGTTATTACGAGTACCTACTGTATACTGTACGTGCCTTATACGCGCTCATCGGCACAGAAAGCCGATTGTATTTTGCAGAATATTTACCATTTTATGCGCTTCGATATATTTTTTAAGTGGCGCAGGCTTTTATTGGCACTACCACGTGGTGTTACTTGGGATCAAAGACCTTGCAACCATAAGAATAAGTATACCTCATGGGCAATATTTTCAAACAAATGCATCATCTTCATGCACAAAGTTGGTCAGAAAATTTTACAGATAATCTGCGAATCAATTTCTCTAAAAGGAAACAAAACATCTAATGTGTAAAATTATGTAAGAGGAAAATATTTTTATGCAGAGCGACTAATTTTCAACGAGCTAAAATTATCTAGGCATTACGCCGCTTGGAGACTGATTTACATTATTTTATAATATAGGGTTGCCTAAGAAATTCGGGGGGCCAGAGAAAGACAAGGTTAAAATATTTAAATATTATTGTGACTCTCTAATCCTCAGCAAACACGCTCCCGCGTTGTAACTATTTGATTAGTCTATATGACATTTTGTTAGGCTACAACATTCCCGCATGTCAATAATTAAGAAAATCAATCCCAAATGGTTTACCTTGTGATTACTACCCTTGATAAAGGGGGAAGTATCCATTTGTTGGACCCTACCAGTCCTCAGTATGAATGACGGTGAATTTAACTCTCTTATGGTACTTGATTTACTGATATACTTGCAGCCAGAAAGACTTCCCCTAACATAGGGTCGTTCCGGAAGAAATAACAATTGACATATCCCCCCTCGATGCGGCCGTATAATGCAAGGAGGACATGGCCACAGCTAATTGGAAGGCAGTATAGAAGAGTATTGTAGCTGTAAATCAGGACCTGGTTGGATCTCCCTAGGGGACCCTCTAATGTCGTCCTTTCTATTACCATCTCATTTCTTCTCATTTCGAATCTCCCCCTCTACTTGTACTCATCATGGCCACTACCCGCAGGAAACCCATTCCATAATGGGGAGCAGAGCAAAACCTTTCATGATTCTTTTCCCTATAGCTTGGCAAGAATTGTACAAGAATCCACGGTGGAAAGAAAATCTATTTCAGATTCAATTCAAAAATTATTATTCAATAGTGTTAGTCAATATGCCAAAAATAGATATCTGAGAGGCTAAATTTTCTATTATGTATATACAGGGTGTATCTGAACTCAGTGCCCCGACGTATATGACTGCCTTCCTAGCCACCAGAGGATCGATTTAAGTATAGGAGTCATATGTCTGGGCAGCCTCATTACTGAGATACACTCTTTAGCGATTTTTGCCTAATCGCTCCTTCTGACTTTTAAATAGAATTTTCTGGTGTAACTAGCCAAAGAGGCCTTACCACCTGTGGGCAACAAACCAACAAAGTCCCGCCCCCAGACCTTCCAGAGCCTTCTGACTGGGGGAGGGTTCGATGGGTGGCCTAACCGACAGGATATTTTGTACTACATGTTTGCGGCCAATTATCTCCGTAATGAGGCTGCCCAAACATATGACTCCTATACTTAAATCGATCCTCTGGTGGCTAGGAAGGCAGTCATATACGTCGGGGCACTGAGTTCAGATACACCCTGTATAGACTGTACAAGTGTACAGTATTAGGAAAAATTTAAGCGCAAATTTATTACTATAGTTTACTGTTACCTGCAGTGTTTACATTTTGCTAGGCAGTATGCCACTCGATGCCACTATCAGAAGTATGATAACATTGTTCATATTATGACGAAGAAACTTGCCCTATCTATACTTATACAAGGGAACTGATATGTCTGACGAAGAGGTTGCAATACATTTTGAGAGTAATGGCATTTTCTAAGCTGTAACTAACAGCTACAGTAAGTGGCTATCAAAATAGGTTATATCAACTATAATTGCACTGGTTCATCTCTTTTTCCTTATGCACAGGTACTATAGGGCTCAAATTGTTTTGGCCACTTTATCCTGGTCTTGAAGCAACCCTTCGCACAGGTCCCACGTTGAGCAGGTGTGTGTGTGAAGGGTTGCTTCAAGACCAGTATAAAGTGGTCAAAACAATTTGAGCCCCATAGTACACCTTATGACTATTGCAAAAACGTCTTCAGCATCATTGATGTTCCAGGGGCAATTCCCAAAACAAATATTTCGCAATTTCGTACGATGGATGATTAAAATGGCATCCATGAAAATTTTAACATGTAACTGTTCTAAATAAACAATAAGGATTTTAGTTCCAGAAATATCTTATTATAATGATTGTCACTTCGGGGGAACTCCTGCACGGATAGTTGCACAATTTGGCTTCATTTTAGAGCCTCCTTTGGCCATTGGGATAATTAAAACTATTGAAAAGGTGAAGCTAATAGCCTAAGGCAATAAAAATTAGGTGGATATCCGTGGATATCACCTGAGAATTTTCTCACGTACTAAATTTTGTAAAAAGGTTCTTTAAATCCACATGAAGCAGAACTGCTGAGAAAATGGTACTGGCGTTCGAAATGATAATACATATGTATAACCTATTTTGAAACATTGTAACTTTAAAAAATACACAAGTGACATACTGTGGTGATTAAGGCTAGGAACAACTATTTGTGAAAAAAAGGACGGGAATCAGCCCTCTGCTCTGGTATACTGCCTCCTGCTCTTGCTATACTAATGGTCTAATGTTCCAAACTTATCATCTTCTTATTACATTGCCTGATCGTCTGTTGTACCTTCAAAGCTTATATCATACACGTTTTCCATGTTATTCCTTTCTGAGAGCATCTGAACAATGTTTCACAGGTTCCTGTACATTGTCTAGTTAAATGGCTGATCTAACCAGTCATATTTTCAGATTTTGTATTATCGTTGGTTGTTCAGGTCAGTTAGGGACTATACGAATGATATAATTACTGCATAACAGTACGAGAGAAATGACCATCGATTGCTCTTGCTATTTGTTCTCTAGCTGAAATAAAACATGTCCCAATCATACAGAATGTATACAGTATATCTTTCCACAATAAAAAAGCCAATGCCTATATTGAGTTCCATATTGGTTGGTCATTTTCTGTATGCATATATACTGTATAGGCTACTCGGCATATACACATATCACGACATTTCCTTATAAGGAAGATATTTAGTCAGCAATGAAGAAGTAAAAGACCCAAGTGAACTCCAATGGACCATGTTTTTCGCAAAAATGAAAGGCTTATATTTGACATTTAAGGAAGAGCAATAATTACGTCACTGTAATTATAGATGAGTAACAAAATTGCAGCGCACCTTTCGAGTCTTCAGGCAATTATTCAATTTTCAAATCTTGCTTTTCTGCACGAAGCATCAAAAATCAGGTATGTTAAAGCAAAGACGGTGAATGATGGAAAGACTGAAGTAAGAAGCTAAAAATCATGGTGTTACGTGCGGAAATTGAGCTCATGCAGGAGCTACTTAGATGAGAGCCTTGCAGATGTTTTAATCTCCACATACACTTTCACAATAGGATATGATTCAGGCCCAAGACAGGAAAGTCGAACAGTTATATAGTTCATGTGCAACGCAATTTATTTTAATGACAGATTCTTTAGGGAAGGAAATTAATCGGAGACTGACACTAAAGAGAAGTATGTTTTGGATATTAATTTGAAATGTATAACCTCTCCTTTCTTATGAATTCACCCGTCCCCAGCGACACATTAGGTTTACATTATTATTAAAGAAGACTACGCCCATAATTTACTGGCCACTGAAATTATTATAAGTGACATATTTCCCTGTGGTGCATTAATTACACTATAGCCATATTAAACCACAATATGTTAGTCTAAAATCTTCTGTTGTCGTTGGTTTCAGTTGAATGGCAACAATGCAAATTCACAGGGCAATCTAGCAAATGTTATCCTTGCTAGATTCTAGAACAACAATGTATTGTTACATTGATATGGTATTCTTACCTTTTTTCCATATACCGTACACATTGTGGACTCTTTTGCATCTTATGTAAATATATATTTTTACATTATAAAATCAAGGTAAAAAAACTTCATCAAATCAATAATGGGCAAAAAAGCAATGTGTATTAGTAATCCTTGAAAATTATTTAGAATGTTTTTACTGCAATAGAACATGCAGCTAAACAGTAAAGAATGCACTATTTCTAAAGGAGAAGCCTACTATTTGTCCGTGTTGTGTCTGAAAAGAATTCTGATCATAATAATAGGTTGCAATGACACGAAGAAAAAAAGGAAGCATCGTCATGTGATTATATTTCCAAGACTCGCCTCAATTTATCGTCCCAATCAATTTCAACGCACCCCCATTTTTCTGGACTTCTCTGCAAGATGCGTGTGAGCGCAACAAAATAATAGTCTTCCGAGTGGGAAAATCGAAAATATAAGACTGAGGTGTATTTGTCCTTCTTTCAGCACTTGGAAGTAATAATTTTCTTATCTGGTTCTCTCCCCAATTTAAAAAAAAAATGAAATCATTGTTATGGCCAAAAGGGGCGCCATTCAGGCATTGCCCTTCAGCTATTTTCTGTAAGCATTCTATAACATACCACTTCGAAAATGAATGCAATTAGTAAACAATTTGATTTCGTCTAAGAATGCAAATTATTTCATTCAGTATTACAATTGCATTATGGTATTAAAGTAATTTCACTTTTCACTATTGAAAATTAGTTATTGTTTTTTCATAAACAAGACAACATAAAACATTAATTGGAAACTATATTGCCTATTGAATTATTTAAAATATTGGAAATTGTTATGAAATATAACAGCATGATAGGACATGGCTCGTGTATTAGACAAATTATATCATATGAACTCATAGACTATAGCTCATAGAATGTTCTGTTTCTTTTCCTCTATTGTCTCAAGTTTTCCACCCCCGCTCCATTCCCTAGATTTAGCGGCCTGAACATAATAAGAGGGGTCTTGGAAATGATGGGACGGAAGCGGCAGACGCGACGTTTCGGCGCCCACTACACGATTACCCAGAATGAAATTTTTTTGGCCTTGCTTCAGGGAGTGTAAGATATACCTTAGGTTTTTTGAGAAAGAGGCCTACTGAGAGGGGTTGGGGGGACGGAAAGTAGGGTGAAAGGGACAAGGAAAAGGTGCAGTCAAAAATTATTTCACTTTTTTTCCTTTCCGGTAGATGGCAGGAGGAGGTACATTATAAATGAACATTTGGATGTATTTGAAACTATGCATTGGGATTTAATGAGTATTTTTTTAAAAAACGGGACATTTCCTTATTCTCTTCCCCATGCTATTATGATGCGTTTGATAATTTTTTTGACTTGCATGAGTACGTTCGACAACCTTAATGTCTTCCGAGGAATCAATCAACAGTATAGGATTAATTATTATTGTTGAGAGTGTGACAACAAACCAACCCCTCAAAAAACCTTTAGGAAATATTTACGAACCTCTGTCCACATTATTGGATTTCGTTATAGGCATTACTAAATGACATCAACTGGTCAGTGGGTGGGTGCTGACATGGAATTAGAATGAGATTCATCCTCAATTCTTAAATGTCAATCCTATTTGCCTACTGCACGTCTCATGACACATTTCCCTTCTCTTAATCCTATTATAACTTGTCGGGGAGTTGCCAAAGCACATGCTTTTTATACAGTGAGTGGTAGGGTTGTAATACTGAGGATGACATGCAAGGCCGGAAACAGCGATCAGGAAGCTGCAGTAAATAGGCTATGCAGGCATGTGGGATTGTGTGCCCCTTGAAAAACTCATACAGACATTTGCATTATTGGCGGAAACAACAAGGAGCAACAACATGATTATGGATCTTTTAATGTGTAATTTATTTATCTGCCTAAATATTTTCTCTAGAAAATATTTAGGCAGATAAATTTAGGCAGATAAATCAATTAAATTGTGACTTGACCAAATTCCTTCAGAGAAATATTGCTATAAAAATGCACATTTTTGATCTCTGTATACTCCTATTAGTTTAGTATTATTATATAATATAGGCTTTGCTTAAGGTGGAAATGAAGCGACTTGCTAATCAAATGAGAGTCTAGAATTGGAATGTTAATAAGAAGGGCTAAAATCAGGGAAACATACGCAGCCGATGCAGCAGTAATTGCTGTTCAATCCTATGCATTCCATTCGAATCTGCGTTTTAAACTCGATTTAATATGGGCCCATTACCGGCGGCAAGTTTTTGTGCGCAGACGCAATTGTCACGGCTGCCAACTTAAACATGGTATTTGGAGGTGTGCTTAATATTTGTTATTTTTGATGGAAATCGATTTTATTCGGTCGTCAGTACGAGGTCCCAATTTGTCGAGGCATTTTTAAAAGTTTAGTTCCGAAAGGGGAGCCTGTAGCTCTTCATTTGTGTCGGATTTGGAACACGTTCAGTTGGTACGCGTATGACAGGTAGAATCGGCAACACAGCAAAGGTCCGGGCCAATTATCGCGTAGCAGTGTGTGACGGCATTGCCGTGTGGATTCGAATCATTCGATTATTTTATTATAATTATAACTATATAAACCAATATAACGGTTCTGACGTCTGACAAACACCCCCGCCAAACGAAAATCCTGTGTGAGCCGTTGTAAAAACCATCATACTAACTTGCACTCATATTTCGCGGTCGTATGCAACCGTATCTCGCTACCGTAAACAACGCAGTGTTGCCACTGCCTCACTCGAGTGGAGCAAGGTGACGTCACTGGATCATTTTCGGATCGTTTTTCCGCAATACAAATTGAAAGAGCACGGTGAGGTAGGGTTTTCTTTTTGCGGTTGCGATCAGTATATAAGTCCCGACATATTCCACATTTAATTTTAAAATTCTCATTTACTTATGATTTTTTTGTGGACTATTGAAAATTCTGCCATAAGGGCCCATGTTAAATCGCTAACTTCTGAGCCCTCCAGTTCGCTAATTTGCACGGTGACGTGTATTTTTCTTTGCGCCATTGATAAGAGGATACAAAACTCCGTAACATATGTTTTTTTCATAAAATTCTCATTGAGTGACTCTAGCTTCATTTCCACCTTAAAGTGACAAACAAATATTTTGATGATAAATCTTCGTAATACGTTTCACAACTAAATGCATTCTTGATTCACTATATTGTGAAGGTAAGATTAGCGTTGGGAAGTAAAAAAGAAATATGACGTAAAACCGACGCCAAAATTCGATGCCATAAGATGAACTAATTTATTGATTTGTAACAAGGAAAATTGACGCCCCAAGCGCTTCCCAGCAACAAAAATTCTTAACTCCCCACAAATTTTGAAAACCCTCCTTCTGGCGATGCCAGGTAATTGGTCATCAAAAAAATCTCCCACGAGAACAGGAAAAAATCGGTCGAGAAACATTCTGTCGATAATCTTCACCGAATCGAGTGTTACTAAAGTTGTGTCTTTCTCCGTGTTTCTGGTGTTTTCTGGTGGCTGTGTCTATAACGAACTAATAATACAATATATTACTTACTCAAGACTTTTTTTGTGCTGAACTGGTTAAACTCAAATAACAAAATATACTTGTATTTACTTAATTTTCACACATTTATTGCTTCATGTAAAGTCCAAGTGTGCAACTTCAATTGACACAAAACTTGTGATGTTCATTGCATTATGGTTGTTTATAGCTGAGAAGTATCTTTCAAATCAAAAAAATTACATTTCATATTTTAATGGCACTCTTTTTATGGTAAAAATAACTTACTTATTTGAATATACATCTTTACTAAGGAAGGCCAGAAGACAACTTCCTATCCCGGATTGTAGCGATCAATCAGGGGCCAACTGATCCGGAATCCTGACGGGAAAATGATCACATGTCAGATGGGCCAAGGAAGCAGTAGCTGGCCATCTACAGGCGGCGCCATTCTTTACTACTGAATATTTATTCAGCCCGATTTACTGCCCCACCAGCTTTTCTTATAATTGCACCTCATTAAGGCAATTACATTCGTAAGATTGTCATTTGAAAATCCTCAAATTGCTGCGTTTCGGATTTGTGGTCACAGTTCCACTAATAAATAACCATCTTCTTGGAACTCTTTACATTTTGAATGAGTAGTTTCTTCACTATTTTCTTAATGCCTTATCTTACTGAGATATCTATTCTCACTTCCACTCTTTTTGATTGGTTTGTGATGGCACGCAACTGTAATTGTTGAAGAAGTTATTGATAAGAACACCAACAAACAACTGAGATGTTTTTTGGGTGAGGGTAATTGGGGATTAAAAGTTACTTCGCAATTAAATAACTGCTGCCATAGAAGGGATATTTGTGAAAGGATACATGATTACCCGTTGTAAAATAAGCAAATAAGCAATGGGTTACCAACCACAGGGTCAACGAGATGACATATCACCCGGATGCCGTATCGCAGTGGTGCAGTGGCACTGAGACTGAAGTGTACCATGGCTGGGGTTACCATAGCAACCGCTAACCAGCATGGCAACGGGGTTTCCATAGCAACTTGTAACCATAGCAACCGGTAACCACGGCAACGGGTAACGCGTAACCACGGCACCCGGGTGAGATGTCACCACGGTGATACGGCACCCGGGTGATATGGTGCATGAGGCGGTAGAGGGAGGGGGCGGCAGGGGTTGAGGTAGTTACATCCTCATTTCTATGAATCAACACTTTCAATGGTAGAAGTACTTGAAGAAGTTGTCCCGGTCCCTCCCCCCCACCGCCCCTTCCCCCTGCCCCTACCGCCCCCTTTTTTCAAGTGCGAAGAACGGGTATCGCAGCTAGTATTACCATAAAAAAAACAATAAAGATTTCAGCAAGTTCCGAGATAAATTGCTGATTCACAACATTCAGTTATTTATTTTAGCTATTTTAGCAGTTCTTAGTTTGTACCGGTAAAACGATGAAAATGGCATATTAATAACATAATTATAATCGATTATAATACTCGTCTGATAATATAAAATATAAAATAACTAAACCTAATATTGTCAGGTACGATATTAGGACATTCAAAAAATTCTTGTATTATATACTGTAGTACACAGCAAATCGAATATGGTTATTTTATCCTCTTTTAATGATTGTGATCATCTTAATTATGTCACATTTGCTAACAACCTCGTGTACTGTGTTATTTTCTTGTATTTACACTGCTTTGATCATTGAACTGTAAATAATGGCAGCATTTAAAAAAGAAACAAAAATATAATTGCGTATTTTAACGGCACAATGGTTTAGAAACCCTCATCTCATCGTATTCACCATCTCTAAAACACCCTAAAAATAATTCCTCCTTTACGGCACGACCGGACGCCATAAATATTCCGGAGGCGCCAGGGGGCCAGTCCCGGATTATTATCTACCAGGGGGAATCGATCCCAATTTTCTTCCCATTAAGACGCGCCGCTGCGGCTTCCACTTATCATCCACAAAAGTGTGACTAGGGATTTTTCCTGGTTTTTGTATAGAAAAAGTGTGTGTTCCTCAAATTAATTAAAATCCTATTGCAGATAAGTTCGACAATATTTATAACGACATTAGTATAAGTATAAAATATCTCAGAAAAAGTTGTTAAAATCTTCAAGGGGACCAGATAATTACAATGTTCATAACATTCATCATTTTCGCAAAGTTTAAGTGTTTCACAGTTTATTAACAATATCTTCAATTATAATAGAAACCTTATTTAACCCCCCCCCCCNCCCCCCCCCCTATTCAGTGGCGAATGATGACGCGATGGTGAATAGACAAGTTCACCCTTTACGGTACCTTTTTATGGTGATATAAGGCGTGATTAAGTGGCCACAAAAAGAAGCATCATGCCTTCCAATTATACCAATCTATGGCTCTGAATGAAAACAGAAGCTACACAACACAATAAATTCCTTGCTTTGGGACTTGTGAATTTTTCATGCTTATTTTATAGTGGAGGATCGTTCGTCTCCTATACTGACGCCAGACAGACTCATTGCCGACGGTACATGTTTGGACAAAAGTTACTACCAAAGAGGATATATATTTTTTTGTCGAATTTAAGAATAATTCTGTATTACATTTTAATATTATATGGAGTGTGACATAATAAATTACAACATAACTCTTCTAATACATACAAAACACAGCAAAGTTATTGAGGCTATAGGGCGACCAAAAAATACTTGACTAACTAATATTATAATTTGTTGACAATAAGTTATATTTACTTATAGCAGTTACTTTTCATAGTTAGTTTTAAAGGTTACAGCAACTACATTAGGTTACGGGTCATTCATTCCTTTTAAAACTTGCAAAGCCACGAAGTGGGTTTTGTTATTGACGTGAGATGCCAATGGTTCCAATTGAAATTCAGAGCGGTTCAGATCCTAATAGTCAGCTAATACTTTTCCCAGCAACTGTAGACGAAGCAACTGATCAAAAGTAACTACTCAAAATAAACAGATTAGTGTCAACAAAGAGCCATATTAGATGGACAAATATTTTAGATCACCTAGTTCCTAGTAACTGATACATCAGTAATGTGTAACATCAGAATAATATAATTTACTAAGAGATTTTTTAAAATACTGTATTATTCAAAATCGGTTAACATGAATATCTATACGAGTAGTTTGTAACACATGGAAAGCTTCACCTTGATATCACTTGCAGACATTAATTTTGCTATATAGCTTTTCTTCGTTCAATGATGGGGAAGCTGTAGAAGGGCGACTGTACTAGCTGTTAGCTTTTATACAAGAAATGGAGGAACCGCTTTTTTTCAGGCCTCCCTGCCAGTAGGCAATCTTCATGATTATTTGAAGGCCAAGTAATTGTTTTATGATAGGTCCATGTTCCGCATGGGGCAGTCAAGATTAATTTGCTTTCACCAGTATATGGCTATATAAGTTAGGGTATCAACCGAAGTATCAACGATCAATTTGACATTGTATACCTCATTTCCCCCCAATTTATAAGCAAGATGCTTGTTAGTTTAAGATTGCAGAATGACATATGTATATCTAATGTAGCATTTGTGATCATATCGCCACACACATCCATTGTCATTATTGCATCCTATTCTGACCAATTCTGACGTTCAGCCTATCCTTCTCGTGTCATTGAGTGAAACTCGTCCTTATATGGGTGTTAAGGTTCGACAAGTTCTGTAAGTCGTGAGCATCCTATTAGGATATACTGTAGATAATCTTCGGGGTCTCATACCATGTCTATGTGAATTTTATAATAGTATGATTTTATAATAATGGTATGTGAGGACATTCAGATTTGGGTTGCAGATTTTTTAACTATCTTATATATAGTTGTAAGTGTTAGAACATAATTTCGTGAGTAAAAATAAATTGTCTCAACTAAGAAACTGCTGGACCTGCTGCCCTCATGTGTACGTAAATGATTTTATGTAAATACGCATACGACATATACGCATACGACGTATCTATGGCATGGCTAATTACGATTATAGCATGAAAATAATTTCTTCTTGGAAATACGGAGTATATAAGCCTTCGTCTAATAATCCGACAATCATTTCAATTGGTAATTGCAGTTTGACCTTGCATAGTCAGAAAGCATGACGGAGAGTTTTGCTGTCACTCTTCCTGATCTCGTGCCGACGTACTTACAAAGTGCGTAGAAAAAAATTCTCGCAAAATTGTCGGCCTTGGGCTGAAAGAAGTGATGAGATTCACCTGGGGCTACGTGAATGTCCGGGACTTATTTATTACTAATTATGCCTTTCCAGCTATAATAGTCACACTTGTCATTCAGAGAGGGGTAATCATATGTGTTGGTAAGAGTGAAGTTTAACACAAACTATCATTTCTCATTCTTGTTTTTCAGGAGTCAATTTCCATATCTGTCTCATTTTTGGACAGTTGAACCCAGGAGGCGCAATTTGATGTTAACTCTTGGACATTGAATAACCAGAAAATTGTTATAGTATCTCTAACTTTTGTGTTATAAATAAGTTTGTAGTACGGTATTTTAAAAACTGTATAAATACGTACACGTATATACATACGTATATGATATTATATTAATCAAATGGGCACTATCACACGAGAAAATGTCACATTTCATGGTAAAATAATTGAATTTAAAAGTTGCATCCTGTTTCATATACCCATTTATTTTCTAATAATGTAATTATTTTAGTAATCTATTTCTAATATTCCAACACAAATTTTCAGTTTCAACTTCTCTCATCAAATGCGTTAAATTTTTCACTGCCACCTCCGGACATAATTACTGTACTTAACAGGAAATGTTCGTTAGCATGTCACATTTTTTTCACTCACTCGTTTTAGAGGACAAATGGTACAATTACACGCAATAGACAAACGTTTGCTATATCCGGTGAATCCCAATGCAATTTAGGATATGGGCCTGCCTGCGGACTGTTTCAGCCATCCTTTTTCCAGTATAGTTCCCATCCGGGCCCGATTTTTAATTTCATTCTCCACACCCACTAGCTAATGATTTCTCAGATGAGAAATGAACTCCCCACTCCTTTATTGCGGAATCATGTTAGATAGGAAGGGGAGTGTCATCGCTGTAGGCTCCAATACATCGCAACCATCATTACACACGTTCAGACCACACTGAAAAATGGCACCTTTCATGCACTGCCGCCATTTTATGTATTAAGTCCCGGAATAAGGGGGAGTGGGAGAGAAATTCATCTCTGGTATATGGGTTACACCTCTTTTCTGACCAATGAGAAGGGCTAGAGGCCGCAGAGATGGTTTCATTATTATTTTGTTCCTGAGAATTAAATTGGAGCGAACACGAAGGACACCGGGAACCCAACCACTTGTTTTCACGTATGGTGCATATATCTTTGTGTTATACCGACCACCCAGAGCCTTTACCTTTGAACCATTACAAAGGATGGGGTCGGATGCAGCTGGCACAGTAATTGGATTTCTTATTATGACCATCTTTCGATTAAAGTTATGCGCACGCATCCACTCCCATATAGTCGCCATTGTGGCTGTTCCTAGGTGCCAAATGGCATGGCTGCCATTTGGACCATTTTTCACACTTGCATATCGCAATAACCTGTGTTTCAAATAACTGTATGGTCTGTATCTTTCGGTGCACTTCGCAGGCAAAAAAAATCTTGCACACTGTATTTAGCATAAAATAATAGTCTATATATATTTCTATGAAGGTGATATTTTCGGTGTGGTGGTATGACAGCTTTCCGGCAGGTGGAGACGAAGCTTCATTAAAGCTATTTATTGCGCCCTTAACACTTTTATGACACCTGCCCTTTGTTAGACGTGCTTTTTTTAGGGCGATTTTATTTCTACTGATTTCGGATTTACCTTGTAGGCCTTTAGATCTCCCTTGTTGAATAACTCAAATATACTAAGACTGAAACTGAATAATGTATTGGTCCTAAACATTTCGTGTCACTTGTTTACATTGATATCCGAATTTCATGATAACTTTTGTACATTTTCTTATCATGCTACATTCAAGCATAATCTCAATGCCATGCACCCATTACCCAACCCGAGTTGCATATCATTGAAATAGAACTGACTGTGAGTGAAAGATACGACAACTGCTTGGCTTCGCGAATGTCTTATCTGCAAAGTTCCCTGCAACTATACTGACGAAAGTAAATATCACTCTCTTTCTATATTAAAAATGTGGCTAGCTCAGAACTACTGTTTAGTTCAAATTTCATTCTGTGCAATCTGAGTTACTGAACAATGGTGACAGCCTCGATAAACTGCATCATCCTGTTGATGGGTCGTCTTACTTGAAATGCCGGTATACTCGTGACGCCGCAATGTGACTTCAAGTGGAAGTTTCGAAAATGAGAAATCTTACTTTTGCATCAATTGTGACTTTTCTTGGAGAATTTATTAATTGTTGCTTGGTACCACAATAATTCTTTCACTCAGATGATCAATTTGAATAATATGAATGCTCATATTATGGTCATACCATATTTGTAACATAACTAGTTAGAAATAATTCGCTTATAGCTTTTGCGCCACTGACTGAAAAAACGTGTACTATAGTAGACATTAGCGGTTATATTCAAAGTAGCACCAAAATAATAATTATGCCTGTCCGTATATCTCGGCTGTTATAGTAATATGAGCAAATAAGCTTCTCAGATTCGCAAACCTGTCGTGACATCACAGATGTTGGTTGACATTTGGGAGTGGCATAAACCCATTTTTTTAAAAATTATGTGGGGGATGTGCGGTGGCCGAGATGGTAATGTTTCGGCTTGCTGAGTGAAAGGTCACAGGTTCGATCCCCGCCTGGGAGTTCCCTTTCACCTGCGTCAGGAGGGTCTCTTACCCGCGCCTTGGAGGTGTCTGGCAACCTAACCTCCTGGGGAACAGCACATGACCCCTTTACAGACATTTACATTACACAGTATAATTATGTTCCCTTCCCAAAAATCCCTATCCTAACCACATTGTCCTTCATTCCCTGCACCGGAGTTAGAAGAAAAATAGAAAATAGAAAATATGGAATATGGTGGTAGTCCACCCCCTAACACTGACACTGTCTCATGGGGTACACCCTTAAAAAATGAATATTATGCTAGGTGTGAAGTTTTGGTACCGTACTTTCAAATGTGTGCAATTTCATCAAATCAGTTCTCACGCCATTTCAAATGCTAAGATAAGCTGGAAATGTGTTAGATATTTATGAGCATACAAAGTTTTGGTTTTATACACACTATCATATAATTTATGGAATCATCATAAAATATCAAAATCCTACTATAAATATTGTTTGACGCAAAAAAAGGACGTTATCGACCTCTCTGACATCCATTGCAAATATCTGATTGTTGATTCTGAGTCATTGTTTACAATGATCAACTCTTCCATCACCTTTCGTGTGAGCGCATGCTCACCTTCCATTTGCATCGAGGCGTGTTTGATAGGGCTTATATAATTCATTTTCCTTGCTCTGCCATTCGTTGTAGAAAATCATTGGTGCCATCCACCGACTCCCCCTCCCTATAAGCTGGCCCAACAATGCAAAAAATGATGCCTTTTATAAGGAGTTATAGAGAAAAGATAGGGTTGCAAATACACACACTAAAAACTATAAGACCCATCCGTTATAAATTTGCAAACAATATTTTTTGTATGCAATAGAAAAAATGACCGTCAAATATATACAGTTTGAAATCAATTAAGGAAGTGGCTTGTTGAACAATAATGTTGCTTGTGACATGCCTGTCACTCAAAATTACTGCCTTTGTATAATAGCATCATCATTAAGGCCAAATTTATAATAGATATGACCTTTAAGACTAGGCCAAGCATTTCTAGAAGACCTGATGTGGTGACTCAGCACTCGTCAGAAGGATTTATACCGTGATTACATGCAGTCTGCCCACTCTCATGTAATTGGACATGAATTTACACTCTGAGAAAATGATGTCAAACAATGTTCACGACATCATATTAAAAATTATATTGTAACGCATAGTACAGTTATGTCTGTTAATATTATTCCAGCTATATTGGATAGCCACTGAACTTTATTCTGGCACCACTGCTTCCAGTATGGGCATACTGTATAATTATTTTTTAAAGCATTTTATGCATTATATGATACTGTGACAGACAAGGAGTCACATAAAGAGGCTCCCATTATTCCTTCAATCCGGATTTTCTTGGGTGGTGTTTCATGACCATCTTACTTTAGAGGAAAGGCCAACATGACCCAACTTGACAGGCGCGAATCACACACCCATAATTTTCCAATTTTTCACGTAGCTCTCATCGAGGCTAAGTGAGGACGAGAGCTTATGACCGGACCAGAAAAAAGGGGAAAACCAAGCTGACGGACTGACTCGTCTCAAAAATTGTGACACAACTTATCAGGCAGGTTTCCTCTTTTTTCGGTTCCGTGTGGACATAATTAGGCAGCTTATCGTCTAGTCTTGACAGGCGAAGGTATTCTATACTCATTTTCCCAACCCTCGTGAGAACCACCCGTCTCCTTTCCCCTCCTCCTCCTCCCTCACCCACTCCCCACCCTTGCGCCTACCTTCCACCCACCATGACACATGCACAATAACAAAGCCGGGGCTCAAATTGCCTAGATGACCCTCGCAATCATTATTAGGCTCATTTGTGTCAGATGCTCACTTTTCTTCCACATATTTTAACGGTTTTTTGAGTCTGAAATTATTTATGCATATTTAATTAATTAAATTGATGTTTACCGTTATGTTCTTTTATGTCTTCTTTTACATATCTATTGATATCTATACGTGTATAAAAATAGACACTTTATTAGTCACAATTTTGATTGAAGTGTTTCTGACATGTACTTTAATAACCCTATTATACGAAATAATTTTTTAAGTACTATATTTTAGTTGCAAGTAAATAAAGAATTGAAAATATTTAATTTCATGGAACTATTCGAAACAAAATATTGATCTCAAATATATTATCCATGTAATTCACTAATGATACACCATGTAATCAAAATTCTAGATTAGTACTAGTGTCATATTCACAGTTAAACATTTCAAAAATAAACAAAATCTGTCAACTATTTGTCGCCATTTTAAAAGGCACTTTCAGGTGGTTGAGTTAAAATAAAATCAATCATTAATTGTGTCCAACAAACAAAAATGTACCTAATCATAGCTCCCAAATTACATTCTTTTCATAAAAATTAACAGGCAATAAACACATTGTCGCTAATTAGGGGTTGAAATATTTAGTCCCGTTTGCAAGATTGATTTCGTGTTTAACAACCATAATCGTGGACCGGGCCTGAATCATTAAGAATCGCTTGGTGTAAAACGTCCGTATAAACCACAACATGGCCACAGCCTTTGTGTACTTTTTCAATTCAGTGTGTAGTTACCTCATCCATGAATTTCTATTGGAGGAACGCGAGAAAAGAGTAAGGGCTAGTGAAATATGGCTATGCAATTAGTCTCACTTCGTCACTTGGTCATTCATCACCGGAAGGAAGAGGCTTTTATGTGGTTCCCCCAACGCTGTAAATTGCGTTGCTTCATGACTGAATGTTTTTTCCCTCATATTTTTTTCCATAAAAGGTATTAGCCCCGCAGGAATATATGCATATGGAATAATAACCTTAGTAGTTCAGTGCGGATGAGTCCAATTGAGTTGGACAGGAAGCGAGGGGCTTATTCAAAACAGTGTTAAAACCGTATCAGTTTCACGTTATATTCATGTTTTTGCCACGTTTAACATACTTTTGAATATGAGTTGTAGTAATTCTGATGTGTTAAAGTCAGTGGAGATAGTGACTTGTGCTGAATGGTTTTCATCTATTTACTTTACACAATTATCATATATTTTATTTTTGGGCTTAAATAATTATCAACATCTGATCGCACCTTATCCATGGGCTCTCCTGAACTTGGGTCGGCAGATGTTAGCTGACTATTCCCGCCCAACTCCAGTGGCTTTAACTCCCCTAAACTTTTTTTTTTCTATCCGGCATCCTGGCCGTAGCAAAAAAAAAAAAGAAAAAAGAAAAAAAAGAAAAAAAGGCTAGCCCATCGTACTGGAACTTCCCCACCGAACTGAGAGAAGGATTCGGTGTCCCGAGGCGAAGAAATCCGGAAAGCTGTCGATCGATCACCCGCCGACCGATAAATCACGTCACCGCGTTTCATCGGTGCCATTCTTTCCATTATTTTCCACCCGAGGGCTCTGCCCGAGAACCGCCATTTTTATTGCCCTCTGATTTATTACAATCATGCACAAGGGCAACGCTAAAGATGCAACCGGAATGATGATTTCACCAGTGGTGCAAGAATTTTCGTTAAAATCCTGGCATGTGGAAAGTAAATAAGATGCAAGAAAATTTATCTAAAAAAAATATGGCATTTATCATTTTACTTTCTCAAAATGTGTCTTGGAGGATTGTTGTGAAGATTATGAATTGAGAATGATGTCGTTTAGTAGTACTTTGGCAGTCTTGTGGAGAGGATTTACACTGACCGCTTGTGGATGGTTGGATTATGGTAATGCGTGCACGCCCAGAGCACGTCGCATTATGCGTCATTGTCCTTCGTTCCCTCGACTGTTCTTCTTTCCATAAAACTTGGTCTCCCCATGCATCCACTTTCACCCCACCTTCATCACACGCTAGCATCATTGATTTACGCCCTTCTTTTCGCATCCACCCAGCGATCGCGCTGGGAAGTCGCCAGTCAATATTTTTGTATACACTTGGATGTACCACGGTGAGATCCCTGTGTTTTATTAGGTATGTACAAATTATTACCCTACAAAATATTTTATATCCTGATCAGGTGTCAACAGTACTAGTTTGAGATATATCACGATTTAATATTAATTTAACACAGTCGCTTTGCATTTGAAGCAGAAACTGCCTACCTCATGTGCATAATAGTTGTACCTGGTTGTACTGACGAAAATTCCAATAAAAGGAATTGTAACCAGAGAGTACTGAAGGTGACACGCCTCCTTTTCACTTTATGCTGTAATAACTACAATAAAACTCTCATAACTCATGTTTT
The DNA here is from genome assembly GCA_000934665.2 of Catajapyx aquilonaris. Lineage (NCBI taxonomy): Eukaryota > Metazoa > Arthropoda > Diplura > Dicellurata > Japygidae > Catajapyx > Catajapyx aquilonaris. The sequence goes on from JYFJ02001085.1 coordinate 66,893, forward strand.
TGTTAACTTGAAACACGCAACATCACATCAAATCACAGGTTATATATTTTAGAAAATATATTACCCCTAGCCACATACATCTCATTTTGCAGAATTGTTTACAAACGTTTTAATATTTTTATGGATGTGTACAGAACTCCTTGACCAGAGCGTGCATTTTTCGAGTAAATATAGAACAGGAATGATGCTGTAGCGCTAAATTCCTAAAACCTTCGAGAAGGTATCAAAAAACAACGGAAATAAAACAAACCCCTAGACACGGTTCTTAAAATTGGGGAAAAGTGGGATAATGACATCATCCCCAGGAAGGAAGAAAGAAAGAAAATAATGATACCTCGGAGTCGTAGTCCAAATGGTGGAATCAGGACCACCAAAAAGGCCCCTTCTTGTCTCTTGGCCTTATAATTTCCCTTCCGAAAAGGCGCATTTTTTCTCATTTTTTTTCGTTTTTCAGGTTGAAGGTGGTTAGATCGCGTGCGACTTTTGCTTTCTGCCCGCCCTTACTCGCAACCCTCACAGTCTTAGGCCGGCGAGAAGAGCAAGAACATGGTAGTAAATAAAAGAGGCAGGCTAAAAAATAATGTCAATTTTAAGTGAAAACAAAAGCAGCAGAAAATCTGGGTGAGTACTTATTTGAATTATTTACATGTCTTAGAAAATAAAAATAGTATAAACCACTATCAGGCAGGAAGTAACGTGTCAGCTGATCAGAACCAAAATAAGGATAGCTAAGGAAAGAAAACATTTGGTCCAAACCATGCATTCGTGCATTTTATTCTTGTACATAATGATAACAGTGATGTAGTCCTCTCCAATAATATATTCATTATTTGTTTGTTGATATTTTCGATAGTAGGGTAATAGTTTGAATTTCCTCATTCGAATGTGCATAATTATACATGAATGTGTACACGTGTAATATGATGAGTAAAATGCAAATATGTTAATGGCAAAATCCATAATGTTTTTTATCTTGAATTGGAAGTGACAACATACCGAATATACTCACAATATACGCAAGTAAATTATAATCAAAATTTGAAAAATTGTATTCGTGATCACGGCGATCACGGAATAACATGAGTAAACATTCCCAGCCATATTACGTCACTGAAAAGGAACATGACTGTCGTATTCCACGACCATGATGACAATGCCACTGTGCCTAGATAATACCGTTCAAATTATTGAGGCGTTCCAAGATGAGTTTGTTGAATTTTAATTTGTCTTAGAAGAGTAAAAGCAATAATAACTTGTTATTTATTAGCCGTGTCCGCATACATAAATCGGACCCAATTGGAACGTAACTGTAACTTTTATATATATATAGTAAACGCAGGATAACCTGTGTACAGTACATCTAATGATTTTCAGTGTAACAAAGCAATAAATGTAATTTTACCGAGATCGTAATTGTAATGAAATTAGTCTTTCTAGCCAAAAGCGAGCCAAAGAAGTACCTTTGAGCAAAATTGCTTTAGGCCTATTATGTTCACAATTCTAAACATAAGAACAAGTTTTAAAGACCTTCATGTGAGAACATATTCAATTAATATTAACGTGAAAGATAACATTTATTTTACTTTTAGGTAAAAAAAAGACAAAAGGTGTTTAGAATCAAATATAAATATAGGCGGTTAATGTGAATATCTTTTTTTCTTTCACTGCACAATCGTCCTCCCACGGTTCTTTGAAGGATTTATGACGAAGGCACCAACTTTGAATCGCAACAATTACTATTTAATTATCCTCATTTTTCTAACTAGAAAACCAGCGCAAGTCTGTCCACGCACTAAAACGTTCCTGGTTCTGAAATATGCTTTGGGTTGATGGTTGCAATTATGAACAATTAGTCACAATTTATAGCAGCCTAGCGGCAAACCCTGTTCTTATTCATTGTGTCCACAATAATTTCGGGGCCTACACTACTTAATGACAGAGGCCTATGACTCGGTACCCCACAAATTACAAAAAAATGTTGGCTAATTCGAAGGATATTTGTCTAAGCGAGAATAATGACTCTAACTCAAATTATCCCAACCTATGCAAAAGACAATAAACAAGTTACAGGCTACGGAAATTCCAGTCTGATGATCATTTATGCAAGGTAAAGTGTTTTGGAGACCTTTATCTTTGTGTGTTCTTCAGGCTTGATGAGGAGAGTTCTCTTTTCAATGAAATTAATTAACGGACTAGAAAACGCGTTGTTCTGGAATTATACCTAATTATGGCTACATTTTTCACATAATTAGTGCAGTACATTGGGAAAGTGGCCTAACAAGTACACTGTCTTAAGGAAGAACTAATATTATTTGCCATTATACGTAATAATATCTACTACGACCCTCATTACTGTTGTTAGGTTTGAGATATCATTGCAATTGTCATTTGGTTATATATTGTTGACAAAGTTTAGTTATATTTATTGTTGAGTTATGGTCTACAAAAGTTATTCTAGCATCTGTAGTTTGCGTATAGAAGGAGAATCACATTGTTGTGCTCCAGTTCAGTCTAAATACCTGAATATAAATACATCGATTTGTACATATTGATGTTACCGTATGCTTATGACCAATTAATTAATTTGCCCATACATGAAACGTTATGTGATTATGTAAGCTGAACAATTTCTTGGTGTGCTGTTATTTTTTAAACCATTATATTACTTTGAGTAACCGCATTCCACTAGCTACTGTTGCATTTGTGTTCGAAGCCGTTAGAGTCATGCATCCAATTGTATTTTTCTAAAATGCTTCTCTGATGCCGATCAAAACAACAAATGCGTGTCGGAATAAGGTAAAGTCTAAAATCTCGTCATATTATACAAAGGATTATTTGCGTTTATTCGACTGTTTTCTATTATCATAGCAAAGTAAATAGAATGACAAAGATGCGATCAACTTCAAATTGTTTGATCAGGTCAAATAAACTGACATCATTTTCCCCCTTTTCCTACCTCGCTTATCACATCACATTGTAACATACGTACAGTAATCACTTTTATTTCGTGTCAAATTATAGTTTTCAAGATATTATTATTCGTGTAAGGTTCAGCTGTTCATTACCTACAGGTATTAGGCCTAATCGAAAATTATTCTAATGTGTTTCGCTGCATTCACTGGTTGCATAATATTAAAATATTATGGTGAAGAACTACTCCTCATTTTCTATTCATTACATATATGTAAGGTATTATTTTGCACGATTCGTTATAAACTGCGCATGTAATAATATTATTTCAGGGGTAAAATGTATAATTATAATATAATATAATATATACTACTACACTTACGTACGAGTTGGCAGTATCATAATTATGTAATCATACAGAGTAATGGCGTGTCAATATAGTTGGCTTAGATTAGTAAAACTAATACTGTATATAAAAATTTTAACCGTTATTAAGCGATATCGGCTCATTTTTGTAGTATTTACTTCCAAATAATTTTAGTGTCGGTGTTTTTCCTCTAGGGAGATTTTATTACAATGAAAATTAATGTGATTAATTTGCATACCAAGTTGATGAAAACGTAGTGTGCCCATGCCTTTAATTTCTTCCCTGAAATTATTATTTACCGTAATGTGTTCAACGATTATTTTTTAAAAAAATTTACCATTGGAGTAAGCAACCATACATTCTTTTTGAAACCTACTGAATAATAGAGAATAATATGTGTAATTTATATAATACCTCGCAATCAAAATAAATGCATTAAAGTGACATTTTGCTTATAGATACTCATTGTGGTACTCTAAGGTAAATGTTTTTATTTGGGTTACATTTATTTTACAGCGATATTAATGCACTATTGAATAAGATTGGGCCAAATATTCATAATTAATACATAGTCGAGTAAATCTGCATACGTGAATAACTAATTCACGTTACAAAATTATATCAATAAAATTGAATTTCCAACCACTCTCGTATTACCAGTAGGCTATTACCGAGTATTTCACACATTACTGATTTATTCAATCATACTTTGGCATAGTTTTTAATGTTACCAAATCTCAGTGTATTTTGCTAATGCTGTATGTGACATATTCAACGCAATAAATTTTATTTCTCCCATTTTAAAAATCCAGCTATGAAATGTTCTTTTTTCTTTAGGCCAAAAGGCACTGGATAGGATCCTAAATAGAAAGGCCGTGAAAAGAAAAATCCCGACCCCCCGTCAAGACCGGAGACAAGAGGAGTCATAAAGTGACAGGAAGGGTGGGCAATGGGTGGAGATTGTTGAAAGAAAATCTTGAAAGAGACTGACTGACTTACATTCATGGTGTTGGAAGCCGACCACCTGTCCGTCAGTCCAGGGACCGCCGCCGCACCTTCCGACACAGGATAAATAGTTGTTTTAGGTTAGGTCGATGACGTCACATGTATGGTTATGCACGGTGGCGACATCTCCTGGGTCTAATTTCCATCACTGTACTTGTCACACTCTCACTAAACACATTTTTCTCTCTCTCCTTTTTTCAATTTTACGGTAACGTTATCCGAGCACTGACACAACACACACGTTTTGAGGAATATACTCCTCCAGAGTGGTTGCGGCTAATACACTCTCTCAAGAAAGAGGGATTAGGCGGTGAAAAAAAAAAATTGTAAGAGGGTGGTGGGGGGTTGAGGAGGAGAGGAAAGGCGGGATAATCCCGCCTCTTTAATAGCAATGATGTGGCCCGCCATCTGGTGGATAGTTGGGGAGAAGCTCCGCCCATACGGCGGCCACTCAGACAACATCAAACCCCGCCTACACGGACAGGTGGCAGCACCAGCCGACACTGCTAAGTGTGAATATGTCTAACTGTAATATGGGATTCTCGCAAATGTCTTAGTGAATTTGCAGTTTCAGGAATTGTATGGACGAATTCAGCGGTTATTATTGAAAATGCTTTGTGCAAGTATAGATAATTGTTTTGTTTAGGGGTGCAATAACTAGGCGCAAATTGTGTAAATAAAAACGAGATACATTTTTCATGTATGTCTACTATGCTGGTAGACGCCATCTTAAATATTAATAATGCAGCTTAATGTGAATTCTAATCGACATTTGGAAAATACTAAGATGAAAGACATTATTTCTCTCTCAGCGAATCAAGTGTTACGTATTGTTTATTTCAGAAAGTAAATTAGATGACACGAGTATTTTTTAAACGTTTGTTCATAATACTGTATAAATTTACAAGGGAAGTCTGACTAATATGAAACAAAATATATGTACCGATCCCAAAGTGTATGTTTCAGTGGGACAAATGCCAATCTGTCCCTATATCAATATGACAAATTCAAAATATTGTCTGGAAATATATAATGTACCGGTACACCACTTCTAGACCTACTAAATATATTCACTGGAGTTGCAGCTTTATAATTCATCCATTCAGGTATTGCGAAACAATTTATCCTTAATTGTAGCAAAAAGTAGCTACTGCGAATAAGAACCACTGAGAATTGCAATATTATAAGTTTCTTATTGTAGTTTTCATTTTGGAGGGTGTCCTTTAAAAATTGTGCACAAAATAATTAACATTTTTTGACCGCTGCAAACTTCTGGGAATGAACATCGATGTAACCTTCCACAATTAATTGCATCAGTAGACCTATGTAAGACTCTAAGACATTTATGACAGAGACATTTTTCGTGTAAGAAATTATTTCATGTAGCCTATTTATTGACGTGCTTTCCAATTCATATGCTTTGAAGTACAAAACATTTAGCACCTACTCGGAACTATACCATTATTCAAAAATTATGGCTATTGGCACTATTTAAAATTATTTTCAATTTTCATATAATATAGTGTTGTTATTATTGACCCTTTCTTCTGGTTTGTCTGACTGGGTTGTCACTCAGGTTTTAAACATTTATCCCAGAAACTGAATTGTCATTGTTGTATACTTACATTGCAGGAGGACCACGTAAATATTAGCAAACACATTTTGTCAGTGCGTTGTTATATAAAGAAACCAACAATATACTGATACATCATGGATGTAAAAGTAAATATCAATGCGTTATATGACCTAAGAACATTGAATTATGCCAACTATACTTTTTCTTGAGTAACCCTGTATTTGTGGATAATATTAGAAGATGGAATTTAGATTGACAGTTTAGAGCCAACAATTAATCTTTAGTGACTCGTATATGTCCACGGCGAGTCAACAGAGTATTAGGCATTAACATTTTTTGACCGCTGCAAACTTCTGGGAATGAACATCGATGTAACCTTCCACAATTAATTGCATCAGTAGACCTATGTAAGACTCTAAGACATTTACGACAGAGACATTTTTCGTGTAAGAAATTATTTCATGTAGCCTATTTATTGACGTGCTTTCCAATTCATATGCTTTGAAGTACAACTACAACAATATGATTATAAACTGCCATAAGGAACCACATTGATATCAATAATTGCACTTTGATAATAGGTCATTTGAATGAGTCACATCATAGGCATTTATTTAAGCTTCGTTATAGGGATAAGGGATAAAACTTTCACATCATGCTTTCACCATTCACCTAAGAGCACAAAGTACATTTGTCATATTTTAAAAACACAACAAGAAAAACAAGCTAAATGCAATGTATATTTCTCCGTTTCAACAATATCTCAATGCCATGTCACCAATGATGTCATATCTGCATCGAGCGTTCAAAAATATTTCTTGTGCTCCAGGTATCTATTTTTAAGAAGTGCAAATGCAGTTCGCGCCCAATTTCCAAATGGCCCCATAATAACGACAATATTATAATGTTCGATGCTGCATTGTATGTTTCTGAAAGGGTCAGTTCAGGTCGGTTCCTTATCAAGTTGATGATCCGAAGCAGTGAGATGGACTGGACTCATGTTCCTCATTCAAATGGCAAACCCTAATCGGCACAATATTTGCGTCGGATTTCTGCTTCTTGCACGCCGCTTATAAGTATATTGTTATACCTCGTTTACAGAAAGCAAGCAGCAGTGATGAATAATCCATCAACACTTTTCCCCCTTCGCAAACTGAACTGCGACATGGCGGTACCCGTGTTCATGGAGCAATAGTATAAAAATGTACCTAACACATTATTTGTGCACTAATCGCCTGGAATTGTCAAAATTACATAGTTATTTTCCAAGGAGAAAGCAAGAAACCCGAATATTCTATTATATGTAGACTACGTGTTACAAGCACAATGAGATGTAATTGTAATTAAATTTACGAATTAATTCACGAAGAACAACATTCTATTTACCTGTGCAGAGTATGATAATAAGGGCCCTTCTATTAATTGTGAACGTGCACTTATTTTTTAAGTATAATTTACTCTTGCCAAATTATTCTGCAGCGTATGAGATTGGATCCTCTCATAATACTCAAAGGTTCTAAAAACTAAAATATAATATAATGTAGTTTGTCCAGTACACAGTGAATGTTTAACGTATTGTCATTAATAAATGTCATTATAATAAAGTAATCAATTTTTTGTGTCATTCTCTTCAATGCGGTGGTTCCTCTAGTTTAAGATTTTATCATTTTCTCAAGGGACAAAGGAAGATAAGGGGTTAGAGCGTAGAGCGCTCCTTGCAAGAGCCGCTGAAAATTCCAAACTGATATAATTTACCCCTTTTCCTGAATTTGGAATCACGCGATTAGAAAGACACTCACGAAGACGCGAAGGTTAAGCTTCATAACGAATCTGTACTCTGAGATATCAAGATGGACAGCACAAGAACTGAACTGCAGGGTGAGTTGATAATCATGTAATTCTTTAAATTTAACGTTTAATTTGAAAATTTTAAATTCCACTTATAACATAAAGCCATATATGTTTGGTGATGTGTCATCAATGGTTATCACTGAAGTATACTTATATGCTTTTCGTAGGCCTACCATCATTTACTGGTTATACACTAGTCGCCGCCAGCCTCGTCTGCAGCATGTACTGTACATCAGTGTTATTAGTTTTGTCTCGAGTTTTGCTGAATAAGAAGCTTAGGAAAAGCAGGGTATTTTTTGTCACGCTGTATTTGTTTTCTGGTGAATTTTAGTTTTTACACTTCAACTGCACATTAAGCATATTTTAGCGTTAAATATGAATAGGATCGTTCGAATTCTATAAATTCGCTATAACCTTATTGCGGCAAATGAAAATACAATACAATACAATATTGTATGTTGTTATTATACCTATATATTTCAAGTTGTTATAAATATTATTGAAATATTTTGGAATAGTAGTTTGGTTGTTGTATTACTGTATAACTATTTTTCTGTAGCTTCTTATTACATTTGCAAAATTATAATTATGATACATTTCATATTCTAGATATCAAAGTTTTAGAGGTTTTTTGAACATTAAACATGATGGTATTGCAATTTGCAAGTAGGTGTAACCACAAGGTTTCAAAAAATACCAACGAGCTCACAAGTGTGGCTAGTGTATAGCCTACAGCTACGAGATGCTTTGCATATTAGCCTCATTTAAACTTTGATCATTTAGTGGCCGGTATATATGGGTCCTTTTCTGACACGTTATCACGTTATTCGGACACATTATTCGGACATAAGATAACTTATACTTAAAATACAGGGTCATCGAAAAGTAAGCTCGGATTTTAAAACCTTGTAATTTGAAAACTTGCTGACATAATTATCTTAATGATTAAAGTTTTGAAATGCCAGGAAATTTCTAAAGTTTAGTTGGTTTTACCATAATTTGTTTCGATACGAGCTCGGATCACTCGTAAAATGTAAATAATTATGGTTATCGGTGCCCATGCCTAACCCGGTCAGGGATAGGATCATTGTGATCCTACCCCGTAGGTGCTGAAGATGACGGATCTTTTCACCATACATGTATCTCCACACACGCACACACACACACACACACACTCTTGTCTTGACTAAGGCGTGGGGACGGACATTGATCACTTTTCACTGCGAGTGTAAACTGATCTAACCTAACCTAACCTAACCTAACCTAACCTAACCTACCTAACCTACCCTACCCTAAGTAACCTAGGCTGAGAAAAATGGACTTTTGTGAAACCCTACAAATGAAAATAGTGGGGACATGTCCCCACTAATTTACACATGTCCCCACTGTAATGGTACACTTCGCGTGTGTGAGACTGTGGGGACCGACAAATGTCCCCACAATTGGAACTGGTCCCCACAGCTACAGTAAAACCACAGACTTCCGTCCCCAGACCTTAGTCAAGACCTGATCACACACACAAAAAAAAGTCCATCGGGGTATAAGATCTGTCCTTCTAGAGGGGCATTGGGACTCAACTGGGACTCATACTGGGACTCGCACACTGGGATGCTGAACAAATAAAAATTTTCTACGGAAGGTTATTTTATGGATAAATCGACTTTTTATGTGTATCATCAAGAACAATTTGTGTATGGTGTAAAAACCCATCATATCCAGCAGCTACGGGATATTATACCGGTATAACTTCAGATATGATTGAGGGGTGTAGCACGAGACCGAATAGCGAATGCCGTCGTATTTATCTGCTGAACACGCATATAAAGCTCATATCAAAATAAGCTTAAGGCAAGACCCAAACTTCAGACATTTCTCATTTCAAAGCTCAAATCATTAAGTTGCCTACAAGGTTTCGAGATATAGGGTTTTAAAATCCGAGCCTTCTTTTTCGATGACCCAAAATGTATATACCAGAAAGTTTTTGAATACTAAAAATACTTTTTTTCTCCAGAATTACTTCGAAAATATTTTTCATTGTGCTGTACAAATTCATCTGCAACTTTATGAAGAAACGATAGTTACATTACCGCATATTGTAGTACCCTCCTGAAAGTGCATGGTCCATTGCTGCATATTTATCAGATGACGTACTGTAAGAAAATAATAAAATATGAAACGAATATTTTCAGCAATTCTAAGGAAAAAGTGTGTAAAATAATGCCGTCAAACACAGTAATTATACTAATGATATCCCAAACAACCATAATCAGAGCATAATACTCTGACTTAAGCACCACATATGCGTATATGCACCCGAACAGGTTGCAATCGGTTTCAATACTCCACATCAAGCACATAACACACCTGACAGTTATTAATCTATAGTGTCTTCATAAAAACATTTCCATTAAAAGAGCCAAAAATCACGACCAAAAAATTACCATGCCAGATATGAAGGCCGTCTACTACAGCATAATACTACTGCTTGCACTCGGCTGGTGCAGTATTTGATATGAACCGATATAAGTTATGAACACATAACTTTTATTTAAAAAAAACAAATTGAAATACAAATTCCAATATGGTAAAGGAGAACCTTTATGGAAACTTTGGCGCTGCAATATAATACACAGAGTAATAGACATTGTATTACTATGCGACGTTTACTGACAGTTTTTTTTTTACCTGACCAACTTGACTTAGCACAAATTAGCTACCAGCGATTGAGTCTGTATTGTAAATTGTTTCGGTCGTTCGTGTGCTACATGGGAGGGCATAATGGTAATACAGTACAATGAATGCAAAATTTGAAATTTGACTCTACTTAAGCGAAATCATCGAAAGTCAGAAAAAGCATTCATTTTTTTACCGGCCAACACTTGAGATGCTGTTTGAAAGGGATAGTTGCAAACTATGGAAAACGAGAGTTTAGCCCCTTTTCTGCATGTGGAGCTTCATTAAGTCATAAAAATATTGTTCAAAAATAGTCTTGGATTTGTACAGGTTTGCCCAAGTGACAGACTTGCTCTTGTATTGTATTCGGTGAATACGAATTCAATTCCAGTCATATACACTTGCTAAGATCAGAAATTATGAGAAGTATGCAAATCTGCAACAATCCCTTATAAATACTCGTAGTATCCCAAGTTTTAATTAGTTTCATTGTATTTTTTCTGTTATACACGAGCTTTCCATAGAAGCAGCTTTTTTCAGCATTTCTAAAATTTTCCGCTCCTTCCTGCTGTCCAACTATATCGCGAAACTGCTAAAAGTTTGAATACCCCGCGAGTCGGTAACTGTGACTGTCTGAATTTGGATTTTTAGTCGTTTTCATCTGATAAATCCATGTATAGCATGAATTCAAGTACAGTAACAGCAAAATCGACGGCTATATATATTTACGACTGTGACGGTGGTTAAATATGTATTAATTATTAATTAAAATACTGTATACGTTTCCCGGGTCTGCCATATTGTAGCAACCTTTTGGTAGCAACTTTTTTTCTACCCGAAGAATTTATGTGTAAGTTAGCCCCATTGTTTCTTCACTTATCAGCATAATCACGTTCAATATTAAGTCATTTGTGCCACAGGGGGTACCACAAATAAATAAATAAATAAATAAATGAATAAATAAATAAATATTAAGTCATTTGTCCCTATATGCTTCGCCAACTTTTCGAAATCCCTCGCAAAGAAAGTGGGGTTCTGCTGGACACTAGAGATGGCGCACTGATTGATATGTGATAGACTATGTGACGGTTGGTATGAAAACGGAGACGTTCTAAAACCTTCGTCAAACTTGGCAAAAGTATATTATTATTTGGAAATTTCTAGGTGCCAAATCAGGATGGTCAGGGTGTTCCCAACAAAAATCTTCAATGGCTTGTTGGAAGCCTGGCTGATAAGTAAATTTAGGCGGGCGGGGGCTGGCATTGTCGTCAAACAGAAAAGGTGAGGAGACTTGACCTATTGTGATAAAATGCAGATTTCATTTCGTCCATGGTTCGACAATGAGGAAAAGCAATAACTGTATTTCCCCTGTGGCCAGAAAATCAAGCATTACATACAGTACAATCCCACTTTTTCTGGCGAGAGGTTTTTGATTAATCAGCTGTGCATGTGGTCACACAAGAACAGGGATTTGCAATATGTGACCCTGAGATGTGTGGCTAATTTTACATAGCATATAACCGCTGTTATGTCAGAACAGGGAAACTTATACCGTATATTGAAATTGAACCACTCTCGCACATCATAACGTCAAGGAGCCGTGTCTGGAGGTTGGATCACGATGTTTGAAAGTGACAAAAATGATTTAAATAACATTGACGATGTTCTTATACTCATACCCCATTAACGATATGACTCCATGATTAAAAGTATTAAAACTTGGTTCAATTACAAATAATCAGACGGTGTGACTGAATTTTCGGTATCGTTCATTTGAATATAACTGAGGTCGAACATGAATGTGAACCAAGGGCGAGACGGAGGCACTAATGTCAAATAGTATTTACCCTGTCAAAAATGTCACCTCTTGCATTAAAGCATATTTCCCTTATTGACAAACCAATTTAACTCCATATCTTTGGGAAACGCCGTGATGATGATGATGATGATGACAAACCAATTTGTTTTGGTTATTTCATCAGAATTAGCACAGCTACCTCCTCAACGTCATAATTCGTCCTGAATATGCAAAATTCAGGATAAAATATTGTTAAATTATCGGGTCTCGCATTGAAAGACAAATACAAGATATTTCTCGATCATATATACGACGCAGTCGCTTCTTGGTTGTCCGGTGCGGGCCTTGCACCAGCACAATATTAAGCAGCATATTGATCAGTAATAGTCCTTTTTATACGATTAAAAAGTGAGATATAAACATCCACAACGGTGTTACACTAATATATTTTTTGACAATAAATTCGCAATAGCCGCTTCATGTAACATTCTCCAAAAAACTGACTTGTCCGATGGTATAGGACAAATGCCTCAATGATTATTATGCTTTTTTGACATAAGCCTAAGTATTTTATTTACCCGCCTTGGATTCAAGCTCATTTTACCCACGCTTGCATGATGTGTGTGTTTATCCTGTTTTACCACAATAATATACTCGTGCTTTAATCATAGATTAACAGGATATTTTGCATTATTTTAATTTTGCCATCGAACCGTAAATGTGATAGGGGACAATCGTTCGTATATAGACATATTTTGTGTTGTCTTAAAAGTTAAACCAATCCTGCTTGACTCCGCCATTTTGAAAACTCACCTCTGGCAGTATATTTGAAATAATTCCCATGTCGAAGTACACCTTAAGGCTCAAAGAACTTATCTTCTTTTTAAGCAACATGTGAAATTGTCTTAATACTATTAGAAATTCAGGGCCTGATCTACCACTCTCTATACGAAGGTTTTCTGGTTTGTGTGTGTGCAGCGCTTGTGGGTATCATATTGCACCGCCTGTCAATTCCGCACCCGTATACTGTATACCATCGAGGCCGGTAAGTTTCAGATATTCGCATCCTTTGTTGTAATAAATTGAATCTACTGTACGGTCTCTAAATTTTTATGATATTGCAAAACATTGTTGTGCATATGGAGGCTGAAGTCGACAACTACATTATGAAAATGACAGGCAAGCACTTGCACAGTAAAGAAAGGATTTCATCCAACACTGCCAAATACGGTAGATTTTTAAATACCATCAACTAGAACCGTAATTTTTCATTGTTTTCTGGGCAGACAACTAACGTGGGATATTGACGACATATAGAATGACTAATTGAATTAAGAGAGATGAAACAATCATTGCAACTGTATAAGGTAGACTATGAATCAGGAGTTGGATTTTGGACTCGAAATATTGCATTTGCAATTTTAAAAGTAGTTAGTGTGCATATGGAGCAAGAAAATTAGAATGTGAAGTATAATGGAATGGTGAAGCCAATGGAATATGCGGCCTAAATCGACAATTCTGAGTACTGGTGGCACCGACTGCCAGTCTGCCACAAATGTGGCAGTCGGTGCCAGTATACTGCGAATAATTGCCAAGTCCATGGTTTCTTGACTTTCTTCTCCCATTTGGCTCAATATATGAACTACAATATTGAAGACCTCGGGGGAAGAATGATCAAGGTCCACCTCAGGTGAAACTGTATTTCAAATTTCGAAAGCCCATAATCCCACTTTCGGGACCTTCCATATAGTGATCATTACTCCACAACAACGATCATATTCTATGCTAGTGTAACTATCTTCTGAGATACTCTGAGAAACTATTTTTTGACGAAAAAACGGACCTTGATCGTTCTTCCCTTGAAATCTTCAATTGTAGTCGTAGTTAGGATGCCACAGAATTGCACAAAATTCTATACTAACCATTCTAAACTGACGGTTGATTCTCAAACTTTAATTTAACTGTTTAATAAATTAATGTTTAACATTTTTTCATTTCCAACTCACATGGTTATAGGCGTACACGAACCTAAACCTTACAGTGCTTGGAAGTATGAAGTTGTGACAATATGCCTATAGCTTCACTTCAGGTTTTAGTTTCGTATACGAATAGTAGTATCTATTACTGAGCAGAAAATATCTCTTGCTGTTACACTTATTGTGGTTAGAACAACGACTTATTTAACAGTTTCGGTGTAAATACTGCCATCCTGTTCGTTAAATTCTTATTTCTTTAATACTCATGATACTCATCATTCTCTCAAGGAAGGAAGCAATGAATGAATAATGAATTGGAAATCGTAACTCAAATATCAGGGACAGAAAGGGAAAACAGGGTGCTGTTCGTCTTGAAGATTGTATTGCTTGTCGTGAAACAAATATTGGTTTTTCTGCCAAAAGTCCCATCATATTTCAGATTATTTAAATATTTCTATTAAATATATACTTGTTATACAGGTTGATAATCGTTTCTCCAAAGTGATTGGGACCAAAAGTGTATTGGATATAAGAATATTTGATGAATATTTGTGTTTTCATCTATATGAAATGAGACCGAGAATGGGACATCAGTGGGATGGGATAAATAAATCCCAATTCATGTTCATTTTGAATAGATGTTATTTAAAAAAACAGTGTATAATAATTATATAGCTGGTTATAAAGTTATATACTTGTATTATTATAATAATTTCACATGGAATATTTTATTTGTGGATCATGTCAGTACTCAAAACACTTTCTGAATTTGGAGGTCTCCTAAATAGGAATTTGGGAGAAACTATTCCCAATTGTCAGGACATATCGTACATTATCATACTGTCTTAAATTATAATTTAGAGCCGAAACTATTTCAAATAATAATATTTATGGACAAATCAGATGCCTAACTGTGTGAACCTTTTGAAGAGATTTGCTTAATATTTTTATGCGCCATCGTTTCAGTCAAATAATGCGACCAAATTGCAAATAGTAAACGCTATTTTTCATCATATTGGTCATTGGATGAATCTCGAGGTGAATTTATTATGTTCTAGTTTCGTCTGTGTTATTGCAAATTACATGTAGCCTAACTCTGCGGCTCCACGAGTGAAACACTTGTTTTTTGCCATTATTTCTGAGTAGAAATAATCGATAACAGATTTAAAACATCACGAAATATACGCTGAAAACTTACTTTCTATGTCCCTTCCCCATAATTATTGTAGCCAGCACAATGGCTTCATTTAAAATATGAATGAATTGAAACTAATGTGCATTTTGTTCTTTTGGCAGAAAAAGCAATGGTAAGTGCAAGTACTGAAGTACATCGCTAGAATGATGATGTTTAGGTGAAAAACACTCCGAAAATGTTTAGTTCGAGTTTAGGCTAAACTCAAATAAAACATTTTCGGAGTGTTATCCCCCCAAACTTCCATCATTCTCGTGATGTACTTGTATTTACCATTGCTTTTTCTGCCAAAAGAACAAGAGTTTTTCATATATTTTTGTCACGGGCATTTTTTGGCCCCAAAAACAACTCCGCCATGAAGCCTAGAATCACTCCATACAAAATTGCCATAATTCAAATATTTAGCATTTATTAGGACTAATAATTTTCTGTTAATCTAATTAAAAGTACTTCTGAAGAGAATTTTTGAAAAACTGTACAGTATTATTCTGTCGGTTCTTAGAATAGAGAAGCTCGACAAAGGAACACTTTTTTTCATGCTTATAGTTGTATATATTACCTTTATATGGTGTAATAAAATGTTTGAAAATGAAGGACTTTGAAACTCTGTTATTTACCTTTATTTCCCGTGTTAATATCAATTTCGAAGGAAAATCACAGTGTTCCACATTATAATTTTCCCAAAATGTCTATGTCTGCACACAGCCAAATTCCATTTTTCTCTCTCTTTTTTTCTACAACAATGAATTCAGCAAACACTTTACTTTCATCATGATTTTCTATATAATCTGATCGAGACTGATACGATATTTTCCTAATCACATTAAACTGAGGTAGGCAACACTCCGCAACACTATATGTAAAGGAAATTGTTGACCAGGATTAGCTGTTTCAGCTATTGCTCGTCTGGACGGAATGAAAAAATACCAAATTGAAAACGTACAATTATTGTCAAGTTTATACCTAGGGACCATATACATTTGCAGCTTCTTCTACATCTGTCTTTGACATGTCTTTCTTTTGCTCCTGGATAGAAACCATGAAGCCGACAAAAAATAAAATGGACTTCAGCAAATCTTTTCGGATGATTTTCTCGGTAAACCTATTGCAAAACGACTTTGACAGGTTTATGTGATGAGGATTAACGAGATTCTAGTTGTAGAGTGATTTTTGTTATTACGCACGGTTTTAAGATGAAAATAGAGTTAAATTTCATACGGACGTAGGTCATGTACCACATGGAACTGTTGCAATTCCGTTCTGTAACAATTTTATTATATACTCCTGCGCGTTGCAGAAATGAGACAGATTCGAAGATCATATTTCAATAAAAATTGACACTGAGAAACACACCAGAGTAAATTTTAAAATACAGTAGCCTATTTCTGACAGCCGGAATGAATGTAAATGTCATTAACAAGAAAACAAAATAATATAAAATGAAACACAATAAAGGCTCCACACTCCTTTCCACTTTCCCCTAAAGGCCTAAACCTTGCTTTAGATTTACACTCACATAGTCTGGCGGAAATCACAGACCTGACCGGCATCGTTGATACCTTTTACATTATGATTTTCACCTCGTTCACAGCTGGGGTGTTGTGACCGATTTAATGTGCAACATACGGTCGTCTATTATTTTGTATCATTCTCGCCATCTCAATCTTATCCTTTGGCGGTTTATGCACCTTTATACCCTCACCTTTACCGCTCTTGTTGCATTATAAAATCCATTCAATTAATTCCACATATCCGCCAGGATCTCATTCCCTCCTTCCTGATGCCAACCTCACTCAATGATTCCATAATATATTAATTATTGTCCCAATTCGCCCTCAGTAGTTTGCATTTTGGGGAGAAATGATTGAATGGCTTTTGAATATAGCCAGGGAGATGACAGTCACCATCACCACCTTGCAGTTATTTTAGAGATAAATATATTAATGCAATTGAACATCAGATCGAAAACTGGCCTTGGTCATTTGATGACATTTGCTATGATTTGCCAGAGAAATATTTGGAGGTTATGTTTCCCAAATCTTTTCCAATAGATTCTTTAATATTGTGTCGAGTTTTGACACTTATCCTGGGTATTAATTAGCTATCTGCTTGCAGATTATCTACTCTTTTGATAGTCTGGAAACAGCTCACAATTCTCATCAAAATGCAAAGTTATCCTTCGCTTCCTTTCCATTCGACTTATGTATACTGGTCTACCGTAATGACGTCATTAATACATATAATAATATACCCGTACAGTCATACACTCGTAGCCGTGTATGAAGAGACTTACCTCAAATTATTGATCTACTTTCAAATATAGCACTAATTCATGTTGTAGATTACCGTCTCCATTAGGAATAATTTACATCATTCGTGCGTTTTATTTTGGCCAACACTCTCACACTACCGAATGAATATATCTATAACGTTTGTAGTGCTGCGTAATAAGGTGGGAATTATGAAACAGGGAAGGTAAAAATGTGGCCCAAATCGTGGAAATTTCCCCCAGTCTTTCTTGATAATATCACATGTAATGATAGCTTTCAGTGCATTTCTAAGCTGCGACACTGTGCATATACTCCTGAATATGCCATTTAATGTCTCTATTTGGCATTTGCAAAAAGTTCTCTCGTTCAGGGGAAAGCCACTTTGCCCAAGTGCAAATGACTCATCTAAAAAGCAAATATATATACTTTAAGCTCGCCAATTTTCACCCGAATAATAAAATAAATATAAAATCTTGTATTTTATGGCTATGGCTTAAAGATTGAACAGATAATTTTCATGGCCACCACATGATCCTCTTCTAATTGCCTGGAAATGTCATTGACATGGGCATCTTTTTCGCACATAAAAAAACCCATGGATAGTAGAAATAGGCAGCACAAAGAAAACGAAATAGCGAGAAATGGCACCTGGATGATCCCAAAATAAGATAACGAGAAACACTCCCCTTGGCTCACCCGCAATGCGTGCAAAGCTTTCCGCTTCAGTTCAGATAGACAACTGCAATTTTTTTAAATGTCAGAATCTTTGTCCGTCCAATACAAAAATACGAAAAGCAAGTACATTTGCTTCGTTTTCCGGTCATGCTATATATATACGTTGCATTTTGTGATAAGAAGGTACCGCTTGGCACATATTTTCCCTAGGTCTGTAGGAGTCGTTTGAGAGATGGCGGCACTTGATCGGCTCCTTAGGTCAGGAGTTATGCGGTGTTGCCAACCTGGTCCTGGACCTAAGCGTTTTGAACCATTTTTAACTTTGCATTTTGGGATTTTGACAAGCATGTTCCCCAGGCCTAGAGGATCCATTTGAGAGTTGGTGGCACCTGATCGGCCCCTTAGGTCGCGAGTTATGCGGTTATGCTTAGGTCCGGGACCATGTTGGCAACATCGCATAACTCCTCACCTAAGGAGCTGATCATGTGCTGCCATCTCTCAAATAGATCCTATAGACCTAGGGAACATGTCTGCCAAGTGGCACCTTCTTATCACAAAGTGCCGAGTTAAAAAGCTTAGTTCCCTGATCAGGTTGGCAACATCGCATAACTTGTGACCTAAGGGGCCGATCAGTTGCCTGCAACTCTGAAATTGCTCCTATAGGCCTAAGGAACATAAATGTACCTAGTGGCACCTTCTTATCCCAAAATGCAAAGTTAAAAATGGTTCAAAACGCCTAGGTCCAGGACCAGGTTGGCAACACCGCATAACTCCTGACCTAAGGAGCCGATCAAGTGCCGCCATGTCTCAAACGACTCCTACAGGCCTAGGGAACATATGTGCCAAGCGGCACCTTCTTATCACAAAATGCAACGTTAAAAACGCTCAGGTCATCCCCGGCCATGTTGGCAACACCGCATAACTCGTGACCTAAGGGGCCGATCAGTTGCCTGCAACTCTGGAATTGCTCCTATAGGCCTAGGGAACATATGTGCCAAGTGGCACCTTCTTATCACAAAATGCAAGGTTATAGGCCTGATTTTTGCGCTTAGGGCCCGGACTAATATGGTATATTGCTTTAAAATTTTCCAGGAGTATCAATACATATGTATATGTAAGTTACTGTACATTATGTGCGGTAATCGTACAGTACATTCATATCATAATAATTTACATGGTGATTGTCTTGCACTTAGATTATGGCGGAGTTCTTATTGTACGTATGTTTTGTTTGGCGTCGTTTGGCGTTCAAACTTTGCATTACGTATACGAGTATACAGGGTGCCCCAGGTGAATTTCAAGTGTCACTATGTCAGGATCGTTTTCAATTATCGCTAATATTGCCCGAAGTAGTTGTTGTGTGAAGCTCGTTGCTCCCCGATCGAGGTGCCAAATCATTTCCAGGTGGTCCAGGTTGCTAGGTAATAGGCGAGGTTGGCCTAATATGGCACCTGGGTCGTGGCGCACAAGCTACATAAAAATAACAGCTTAGAGTGATATTTCCTATAACTAAACTAAAGGGCCATGTGGGTCTTACAATATTATTGAAATTGTTTCTTTTGCTTCAGCACTGACCAACTTCTATCTCAAAAACTGACATCAAACGGCATCAAACCTGGTTCGTAATGAAATATTCTGTTAAAACCCGAGTCATATTTTAATAAGTAAAACTGCCTCACATTGATACCAATATTTCGTTTGTGTTGGTACTTATTATATTGATACAGTACTACTATTTCGAGTGACCCAAATTCGAGCCAATTTGCACGTGAGCTTATTCCTTGGTTGAACCCACTTTTTGCACATTTTCTGAGTGAAAATGATGCAAAGTTATATAACCTGCTCCTATTAAGTGATACCCTAATAATAGTGACTTTTTAATGTAAGTTATTTATAATATAAGGCTCGCAAGTCACAATATAAAGGAACATCTCAATAATATCGAAATGTTCCTTATCTAAGGGGTAGTCAGCAAGAAAGGAGGCGCAAGTTAACCGCCCTTATTAACTAAATTCTAAAACACACTCTTAAAACTATAAAACAAGTTGTAAAACACTAACACAATCAACTAGGAAACCCCAAAGCAAAATAACCTATTAAAACCTTGCACCAGTGAGCCTAAAGTGTGAGCAAAAACAACCTTTAATAGGCCTCATGCAGCTACATCCATGATCCCCTTGACACAATCATGCTGCACGTCGTGACACTAACATCACCAAGTGAGTTATGTCTTAAGCGTCCCGCTTATGGCATCGCCCTCTTGGTCCAGCCATAATTATATTCCTAGGCCTACACTGGCCGATCAGCACCCATACCCATTCTTACAACTGCTCCAGAATAACCTTCTTTGAAATCTCATTTTACTTTATCCTTTCCATATGACTACCACCTTAGAGTAGACCTACCCGTTTTATTTGACAGTTTTCTTAACGTCACACATTATTTTGCTAAACATCCTAATTTCATCTAACTTACTTCTTAGTAAGACCAAAAACAAACCGAAGGTAAACGCATCTCTGTATAGTCAACAACCTGGTCTCCCTGGTGTTAATTAATCAAACCTATGTTTAATTTACCGTACAGTACTGTGCAACTGCTGGCGTCACGTCATGCTGAAGACACATTTTTCTGCGTATCGTCATTAGCATCTCCAGCATCTGGGTAAAGTGCTCTCCAGAAATCTTCCACAACGAAGACGTCAGGCAAAATGATGTAGCCAGCCAATCTGGACTCGCACACGCAGTGGACTGAATACCTTTACACCATTATCAATCCAAACCACATGCATATCTTGGCAGAAACTGACTGTCAAATGCACCCAACCCAGCTGATATATAGCCTAGTAAAAAGTGGGTCATAATCTTTAAAAATATGCTGAGTGTATGCCGTTGTGTTCTTGACTATGTAATAACTTACAAGCAACCTGGTGGAGACCTAACTTTTCAGACTCTGGCCTCGTTTGGATGGATGCAAACCTTCCAGGATATGCTACGCTACAAGGTGAAAACCCAATTTTCTCAGTAATTAGGCTGCGGTTACCAAATGACCCCACTACATAAAATGATGCTCTGACTCGTATGGGGTTACGGTAAAAGTTTCATGGGGTGAAACACCCTGCATATCCAAACTTCAACCAGTATTTACACACTACTTGTATAGTATTTTAGTAAAGTGAGCTGATTGTTTGAAAATATATGTCTAACAACAATGAAAGTCATGCCAAAGATATCTGCAGTTTTCCCTCCCACGCTACTGGCTCCACGCTTCTATACCCCCATGTCCGCCGAGTTCACTTAGGTGATTATAGAAGAAGGCGGTGGGGGAGGAAAGGTGGGAGGAATGGGGAGAGAATGGCGAGGTATGAGCGTGAGTGAGTGCGGGCTGCGATAAGAGAAGGCCGGTGCAATTAGCTCGGAGAATAACAGACGGAATGTCCGACAGGCCAGGCGCCACACAGCCTACACACCCCCAACCACCCACCTCCAACCACCCCCACCCATGCTCCAACCTTCCCATTCACCCCCGACAAATCCTTCCGACACGATATGTTGCAGAAAAGGGTATTCTCAGAAATAATGTTGCGACCTCGGATATTTTGACCTTTCTCTGGTTTTTACACCAGTTCATAACTAGACGAGAACTTCAATAATAATTTAATATGCATTCATTTAACCATTGTAAAAACCAGATTAAAACCAATATTGCGTAGTAGTTTTATTTTGCTTATACTAACCTGACAAAATCTGGGCATCCATTGGAGTTAGCTTACTCTTGTATTCCACACACTCTCGGAAGAGACAACCCAAACAACTCCAAGAGGACTTCGTGGGGAGGGGGTCACTACAAACGTGTTGCTGTGCAATACCTACATGTCAGACAAGTATCGTTTCCACGTGGATGGGTGTTGAATCACCGGATGCAACTTTCCTGAAAATTTCATGCATGTGTGATGGTCCCTTCTATGCTTTCCGAGGGGTCAGTGCAAGAAGTGCACAAGTCCTTTTTTCCCCCCCTCACTGGAGTTAGCTCGGTTTTGTTTTCCATGGTTCAATTGTATTCGAGTGTCAAACACTATTGGAGAGTATAGGTTGTCAGAAAAACGAGACGACGAGAGGAAAAACGAGAGGACGATATCGAACCTAACAGATCACGTTTAGCAATCACCATATAGGCCATGCCAAAGCATATTCACAAGGAAATTAAGCAGAGATAGAATATCGCTTGTTGGGTAATCTCCGTAGCATGCCCACATATATGTTATTGAAGAAATGCGTTGAAAAAAACTGTAATTGATGAGTAAGTGATTTTCAAAAAAAAGTAATTAAATGACATAATATTTACGATAATTTTTTATGTTATGACACCATACATTTCAGAAATATGTGAGTGAGAGTGTGTTATTTGATTTTATTAGCATCATTCTCGGTGTCAGTGGTTGATCATATTTCAAATCTGAGACCCTTCCTCTATTAGTTAAAGTATGAGGCAATTTGACAAAAAATTAGCAGCTGCGGTATAATGACCGCATAATTGCAGTGAACCTACAAATCTGCTTCTTAACATGCAAATCTCGCAGGCAAATTATCGCAAAAATCCATAGCCATTCAAGAAATAAATGGATCACGTTGAATTTGTGTAGGCCTACATGGTATCTATGTTATTGTCATTCTTAGTCACGCACTCACAAATTATCTAAGCATGACCTTAAAATGCAATATTATTGTTTGGAAAAAGCCGACACCCGTCAAATGTACAGTACGGTACAGTCAGTATACGGTTGTTGTTGCTGCTGCTGCTGCTGCTGTTTTTTTTTACACGAAAATGTATTGTAGGATTCTTGTGTCCCGCAGGTTTGCTGCGAAATCTGAGTTGTATGAATAAACTAATGGCTGACAAATAATTGTAATTATAGATGAATAATCAAATTCTACAGAAATTTATACAAGGTTGGTGTTTCAGATGTTCAATTTATATTTATGTACTGTATTAATATTGAATTTTTTGGCCTTCAAAGCTTCATGAATGCAACAGTTAGTGGGAAACTTACAGGAATTCAGTAAAAGTCAGTAGTTGAAATAAGACATTTTTGAGAAGATTTGACATCAATGAGGAAAATTAGTGTATGTTATTGAAATTAAAATTAAAATGCCAGAAATGTGATCGTGATCGGATACTGTACTGCCATCTGTGAAGGACAATTTTTAGAGTAGAACTCGAGAATGACCAAAATAATTATACGATGTCTGTACTCTGTAGCAATATTTTTCATTATCTACAAAATGGATTGTCACGCGTACAATATGAACACATGAATTTTAAACTTAATGCTTATTTCGCAACGATTGGCAAAAAACAACATTATGGCACATTGCTTATGTGAAACTAGAATATAGTCAGACTATTACAATTAAACACTTATGGCTAAATAGACAATCATGTGGATCCAAAATTAGCTTATATTTTACATAACAGTTTCATATTGTCCAGATCGGTCCAGCTATTTAAAAAAAATGTTTTTATGTATTTTACGTAATATATGACAAATTGTAATCATCATTTTTCTCTACGACTGATCTGGTACTCATAATCATAAGGTAAATTAATGTTATTGCTGGAAATATTTTTCAACTTGACATGTTCGACAATTTATAAGCCAGCAGGAAGACAACTCGATTCATTGAAAACAACATGACATAGCTAATTTATCTCTCACCCTGGAGGACTGCACCATGGTCAACAATAATCTACACACAACTGTTGTCACATATGCCTGAGGAACTCAATTAGTAAGCATATGCAGTAATACCTAGATACAGTATATAGTAATTATTGAATAATTGAGTTATACAATATTGATTCAATAAATTTTGAAGGCTATGTCATGAAGAAATCAATATTTAAAAACCATTTATGCATATCAGTCAGTTGGATAAAATTAGTAAACCTCTAAGAGTTTTGAGATGTCTTTTCTTGAACTGGTGACACAATGGCATTTGCACTGTTTGCTGTGCAGACGACAGCTGGCGTGGAGTTGTATACTGGTTTGCTTGAATCAACGTGGGTCTTCAGATGCTTAGCCAGATGATCAGATCTCATGAATCTCTTGGCACACTGATGACAAGCGAATCTCTTCTCGCCAGTGTGTGTCCGTAGGTGACGCTGAAGTTCGTCGGAGCGAGTGAAACTCTTTCCGCAGAACATCCAGTGGCAGACAAATGGTCTCTCTCCTGCATGCCATCGCAGATGAGCCTGAAATTAATAACATTATGATGTCTGCGATTTTATATCCATGGCAACTATTTAAATTGGCACAAAACTCTCATAGAGGTTAAAATTTACAGATATATAATTCAAATCTGCAGTCTAATAAACGAGAATGCTAAATATAAACCCTTCAAAATAACACTTTGGCGTTCTATTTTCATTATCATTACCCGGACAGGTCACGAAAAAACTGGCCAACTCACTCGAGGGCTTATCAGTTACTTGTCATGATATTTTAGACATTGACATTTGAGTCTCTTGCACGAAAATGTTGGAAGGGGTTTAAAAAAACCGAGTAAAAACACAGTATGTATGTAGCTCATTTTGATATAAACAATTGAAAACAATATCCTCACATTGTCCATCTCAAAATACTATACACTGTATTAACATAATCATGGTTGGTCTTGTGGTCGGTTCATGAACGTTAATTGTGCTAAGTTATTAACATTGGTATAGTAACCCTACCATAATTAAGCCAAACTTTTAAGTAATATTTGTGGAAAATATGGCAGAATCGAATCAAAAACATTAACAAAGAGAATGATGGCTTGGTCATATTGAACTTGTAAATATTATATCATGCATGCATACAAATATTAGCTATGCACATCATCTGAAAAATGTTCATAGTAAAAAAAATTCTTACATCACAAAGTTTGCTCCGATTTAGTTTCTGGGTCAAATGCCTTGAGTAATTAAGAATTTTTATATTCTGCTATATTTAGTCACTAGCAGGATACCCGGCGTTGCTCGGGTTATGAAATACTTTTCCATAGGAGTGACCCATTGATTTGGTAGTAATCTTTGCAATAATGGGGAAGTGG
>JYFJ02001086.1:0-69803 GCA_000934665.2 Catajapyx aquilonaris
CCACCGCTCCAAAGAGAGGGCCATTCAAAGTGCTCAATTACATGCTCTGCTTTCAACCAAAACAGGCGCCGATAATATGGTAATAGTTCTTTTAACACGCACTACTGCAGGCCTGAAAAAACCTATTACCCGTCAGAGTCACGTGACAACTATTTCGCCAAAAATTTGAATGTTGCCTGCAATTGACTCGTAAATACTGAAGCCTGCAAATTGATTGTCAATAGACATGGCAACGCTGCGTTGCAGTCATCTTACCATGTTGCAGTTGCTCGCTATCAGCATCGAATTTCGAGCTGTTACTCGAAACAAACCGACTCCAAACTTTGCATTGTGATAGGTCATGACCAGGCACTGTATAGGAAGGTTGGGAATACTCTTCGTTCTACCCTGCTGGGTGTTACCCGGGTGCCAAATTGTATTCATTAATGCCCTTTTTATTAATCACCCTTCTGATTAGGTTCTTTGGTTACCTCTATAGCAACAGAAATATAAAGTGTTGTGCTGTATACCCTTGGGTACTTACTGCTTCGTTAGTGACCGCGAGAGTATGATACTTGTGTGTGCATGTGTCTTTGTTGCTATTGTGTGCTGATATCCCTGCTCATTCATGTTCCTCCACATAAATTATGATAACTATTGTCACTATCCAACCCTCATAGCTAGAACTGCGTCCGGATAGGTGATTCACCTAGCTGAATTCACTTAATACGTACATGCCATCTGGAAGCAAGACTAGGACATCTCCGAGAATTCCGTAACGTCCGGTGCAAGTGTGAAATGGTGCAGGTACCTGGCTAGTTTGGTGGGGCCTCCGTCGCGGAGAGGGCGGGAAAGCAGGGAGGGAGAGGCGGGTAATATACGTGGCTACGTCACGGGTGACGTTTCCTCCCAAAGCCGGTTGGCAGAACAAAATCTCCCCCCGGCCCAGAGGCTCAGTAGATGGCCGGAGCCAGGCCCAAACAGCCACGGCATCACTCTCTCTCGCCTCCGGATTGTGATGATGTGATCGTGCTAACCTCCCGTGACCTGTGATGACATTAGTGCCACGAGACATGCCCGTGCCAGACAGAGGACAGGGGACACTGGGAGCCTGAGGATGACCACCATCAGGGTAAGTCCTATGGCCCGGCCGATTCTCCAAGCCGCACTATTAGGCAACGGTGTAATGACCTTTGTTTCGCTGCGCCTTCTTCTACCTACCGCAGGACCACCTGGGTTGTGATACACTCCAGCCGGTGGACAGTGAGTGACCCGGGCCAAATTCCACATAGGGTTGCGACATGTTTCGCACGCAGGTGAGAACCCGACTTGGAATATACCGTATCTGAAAAACCGCGTTGAAAATAATGGCGCAACATCTGTGCAGGCCCCACAACTCTGCATGTTGATGAATACGCCCATTACAATTCCAGCAGGTTTCACTAGATCATGAGGAAATTAACATTATCGCTCCCCTGCAGCACTCATTTATATCTGTAAAGGGGAGGGGTCCAGGTCGCATTTTGAAACAAAAAAGATTTGGGGGAAAAAAATGGGAGGGTGGGTATGAATTGATAAGAGTGCTATTAGTTAGGTAGCTAGTAGGTACTGACATTGTTCCAGGCGAAGGTAAAACAGCATGGAAAATTAGCGATCGTGAGTAAACCAAGTTTGCAAGTTGTTAGTGCATCTCCTTTCTGGAAAGTTTCAAGTTGCGATAAACTGATTCCGAAGGGTGAGAGAAGACTTGCAAGTGGATTTTGGGCCTGATGATGCCCCTACTTGCAGCTTGATGGTAATTAGAGTCGCGAGCGTAGGAAAATACACCCACCTCCCCCCCAAAAAAGTGTTCTTGTAGGAGGGAAGCCTAATTGGTTCCTATTTAGGCAAACGATGCTAGTTAACTCGATTTCTGCGTTTTGTGGATCGGAAGCAGCCAATAACGAACCGACTCGACTTGCATATAGCCCTTGATGGTTTCAGGATTCCGGATTTGTACCTCATTAAGCGTCTTCTGGAGATGTGCAAACATTGTTGGAGGTATCGGCAACTTTCACCTGGGTACATTCCCATGTAAAAAAAAATTGGGCGGGGGGGGGGGGGGACGGNGTGCCCGTCGGGCGAGCTATTCAACATGTCATTTCGGTTTTGTGCGGTATGTATACTACTTACAAGTTGTACTCACTATTTTTTTTGGTCGACTAGTCCTACAGTGTCTCTGGCTCGGCGCACGGTGTAACTAGTTTGTAACTTTTTCTGCAACTTTTGCGCTCGACTTTCACAGAAAATGCGGTTTAAAGTTTGCCTTAGATACTCACTTTTTCACCCTTAAGCTCCTTTTTAGCGCCGCTGATGTGATGAAAGCAATTGGCTTCATCCAACTCTGCGGGGTCGTATGCTTAAGAACACTTTCTTTCATTTTTTCTTCTCTTTTTTCGAGAAGGGAAGAGAACTCCAGAAAGCGCACAACTTAACTTTTGCAGCGATCTAAAATATTTCAATCTCAAAGGTAATTCCTTAAAAAAAAAAGACTCCCACCGGGAAAAGTTTGGTATCCGCTCACTTTTTGGACTTTTGCTAGTGTTGGGAGATGGTTTTAGTGAAGTCAAAGGCAAATTAGGAGGCAAACGAAGTGGTGTTTGAATATATTTTTTTGAATAGCTAGTTAAATGTGATTCCAGATGACGTCTCGTTGCCAGCAAATACGAGGGGAGGTTTATGCCGCATCACCACGGGTTAGGGGTAAAAAATATGTTAATAAAATATTGTGACAGTTACAAAGTCAACCCGCCTCTTCAGTGATTTACAGCACTCGGCTCTTTCGGCTCGTCGTGACGTGAATGGGAAATCGAATCTGTAACCTTACGATTCGAAGAAAAGAAAACGACACCGAAACCTCCCTATTTTAAGCCACACATGATGAAAACTATTTGCTCTAGAACCAACTATCAATAAAATTATTGGAAATAACATTACACCGAAATTATGCATAATTTATGCACCGGGTTGAAATAACATGGTTATTCTGAGCGAACGGCCTTTGTTGGCTCGTAACATGTCCCCGCGTCCTCTCCATGCGATATAAATCAACCAACCTGGCATAAGCACAACGCACATTCTAACGTATCCATGTGAACACTCACCACCCCTAGACTCTGCAGGAGTCGAGTGCATCAACAAGGGCTCTTATGCACAAACCAAATATCTCGTTATGAATGCCGCCCCCGTCATTTATTGTCTGCATAACTGTGCAAGCGGTGTATAGAAAACCCACTCTTTCACATCACAACAAACCACGTGCTCTAATCTGGGCACCACTACCCAATCCCTATTCAAATAAATATTCGGCGGCGTGCCACAATAAACACCTCATTTATGTTCATTCATGCGGCGTTAAACAGCCAAACGCGCATTACGAACAATTATCCCAGGGCTTCATGAAGTGAGTTTAAGGGCGATTGTTATTCCGTCCCTGCGTTGTTTCGATCACGGCAAATCAGAGGTTGTCCAGGCTATAAGTGGTGTTAGCTATTTTTCCCCCCTAGTAACACCTACTGTTCTACGACATACGCTCTGTGTGTATATATATATTTTCGAAACAGATTGGGAGTAATATCTGAGGAGAATGATGTTTCCAGGTATGCTGAGGTGAATGATGAAGCCATTTTGGAGAGAAGCATCATAGGAGGAATAATACGCTTCCCCTCATCAGCCGAAATGGCGTGCTAATAGCAACCCCCGTAAATTAAATTCCGTGAAATATGTCCCGGAACTCATCTCAGGAGTCGCATTAATATCTCGTTAAAAATTCACGACTACATAACTCTGCCATTCGTGGAGGGAGTTTGGATAAAAAAAGAACGTGGTCGGCGAGTTTTACATTTGAAGCAAGAGTTTTGTTCGCGGTTCTAAAGATCGGAATGGCAGTAACAACAGGAACGCGACAACTCGGGATTTGCCAAAATAACTCGGAACATTGCACTGTCACGGTCCCATTGTTGCAGGCTAATATGTAGTATATATAGATCAAAGTTCAGGACATTGCGGTATTGTTGAGTTGTAACCAGCTTGGCACCAAAATTGAAAAGGCACTAACCGCTAATAAATTGTGATCATATTTTAGGAGCATAAAGGAGACAAATGCGTGAAGACCCTACATTTTTTCACCTTCAGTGTAAGTGAAATAACGCATCGGTGGGAGGGTTTCACAATGATCTGGGAAAACCTTGGCTGGAGTGAAACCGAAAATTGGGTTGTGCAACGAGGAGTAACGCCACCAATCCTAGTCCAAAACAGGCAGAAACGCCCTGCAATTTTTGCGTGTACAACCAACCCGACACTCGGTGGTCGGAAATGCCTCATTTTTCAGGCCATTTCACGCGGCGTGACCCAGTACAAAGGCGACTTGACCATTGGTGGTGCCGACCGACAAAAGCCCGGGACACCCAAATCCCATTCGATCGGAGGGGGGGCGCTACCAGAAAAGGGTAACCAAATGGCCGCCGCCAATATTATACCGTTACAGGTCTGAGGAGGGGGTGACATGGTGGTGGAGGGCACCTGAAAGAGGATCCTCCTTTGCCTTTTATTAAGCAGGCGCTTGGATTGTAGCTTCTGGCCCTTTCCATCGATTCTTCTTCATTGACGACCCATGGAGGATGCTGCCTACTAATATTTCCTACATGGAAAGTCCATCCCGCGGAGGATGAGGGCAGAGGGGATTATGGGCATAGGATGGATAGATACAAGTTGCCATGGGTGCTGCAGGGTTTGGGCAGGTTGGGCTGGAGGGGATGGCACCCGGAGCGAGAAATGGGGGAGTCACTATCGTGTCTTCGTGGTGTGAACGGTGATGGGGATGTGCGATTGGGTATGCGTCATGTTACTCGTTCTGGTTCACACAATAAGGTGTGGTGTCTGTAATGAGCGCGTACAAATTATGACTTCGTCACTTTCCAGGTGGAATCTCCTGCTGGGTGTTCTCATGGCGTTTTGATATTAGATTTGAATTGTTGCGTACACCACTCACTTATCAAAAAAAATGCAAGTTTTTTCTTTAATAGTTAACAAAACCTACTCCAACTACGATATGTCTGAATGAGGAGGGAAGCCTGTTTCCATTTTGCTTAAGGTTTATTTTATTACTACTGTCGAGTGAATCAAACAGTATGTTCGCTCTGTAAACACGACTGCAGGACTGTTTATGTTCGAGCTTATTTAAAAAAACAATATACTGTACAAAATCCTACCCCAGTTTACGACCTTGCGGTGTGCCACGGAATCTTTCTAATTACTGGGAGCTGATTGACAGTTGGGTAAAAAGTAAATAAAATCCTAATCCCGTAATGTGATTGTAATGACTAATTTAAAACGCGCTTATGATTTATTGATAGTGGGTGAGTAGGTGTAGGTGGTTTTCACTTGTACTGTCCAGTAATGCATATATTCAGTGAAACCATAATATGATTAGGGTGAATGAATATTCACAGTCTTGCACCAGAGCGCTACAGTCACTGCTAGGTAATTTGAGGCATTACAGTGAATGAGTAGCGTGCAATAACACTATCCATTTGGTCCAAGAATGGCCATAAAAGATAATTATATGAAGCAGCATTATCTTACAGTTTGTATTTTAATGCCATAGTCGTAATTATTTCCAATACACTGGTGACTATAAAGCTGGAAAAATACATGTTGTACACATGTTGTATGAAACACTAAACGAGCCGTATCTTTTGGCTCAGCCATGACCAAAATGGTTGTGGGATGAAGTAATTAATGTTATATAAAAAACTGTGGCGTGGCGCAGTGTCTACCAGCGTGAGAAATAAATAGCCTATTTCCAAAACCCGCCAAATAAGTTTTTATCACTTTCCTCGAGGGAATGCAACAAAAAGCTCACGCAATGCCCTCTCCCTCACATAATAGAGAACGTTCACAATTTTGTTGAGGCCTGCAAACCTGCCAATTTTGATTTATTTGAATTATCATCCGCACGAGATATTACTGTACCCGAAGAACCTCCCTGTTTTCAACAAAAAAATATTCCTTTAGAAATAAGTTATTCAAAAGTGTTGTCAGTAAAAATATCTAAACACGAGTGAAAAAAACCCACCTTTGGGCGGTATCACGCACCTTGAATGCATCAAAGGGAAACATTTGATGAGTATAGAGGTAGCCGTGAAAGCGGCAGTCAAGAGGATCATTTCCGCCCTAGTTTGACCAGCTAAACACAATTTAATTTGGCGGCAAAGAATTCTAGCCCGTGGGTTGGGGGGTCCTGCGTCCAAAAGTTGTGGCATTGAATGCCCCTGGCAGAGGCTCCGAAAGTCTTTATCGGCTTCAGAAAAGTGTTCTTTCTGTGTCCAGACCGAGTCGTGGGAGCCACGATTCAAGAAAAGGGAGCTCTTGGGGTCGGAGGGGAGGGGTGGTTGAGGGAGCAAGAGTCCTTTCTGTGTGCAGATGGAACCGTCGGACGACAATTTCCAAGCACAGCCTGGGTTCGTCCTTCTCTTCCAGGTCAATGGGGAGCACGTTGGAAGAAGTAAAGGCTCGGGCAAAAAGACTCTCGTTCGGATTTTCAGGCTCAGGCTATCTCCGGGGAGCCTGGGCCACATTTGAAAGACCTCCATCCACGCTTCTTCTTTCTTTCTTTCTTTTTTTGGCGACAAAAAATGGAAGCAATCGGTGATTCCGGAGGGATCTGCAAGCATTTCTTACCGGGGACTCATTTGGAAGCAAATGGAGATGTATTGGTCTCCACGGGGTCATCACATCGTATAAATATTCCGGGTGTCAGGGCACGACCGGATTTTCATATTGCAACTTACCAATCCCGGACGTGAATTTGGAACGTTATCTGCAACGAACAGCGGGGACCAATCGGTGCGCGTGCGCGAGTAGTTGTCCAATCAGATTCCTGGTACGTCCGTTGCTGGTCCGTCGTTGTTGAGGCGGTGCGTGACACTCCCCTCTAAAACAAACGGGCACAAAAGTGGCCGCACAATGACGCTTGACCTCCCATTTCCGGCCACATCAATCTTTCGGCATCTGGTCCTAACCATCGGGGAGTGTCAACAGTAACACGAAGCAGAGTACACAAGAGCAGAGGAGGATGTCGAAATGGGAAGGGGGAGTGGGTGTGGGATGGTGAAACTGCGGGGTACGGATAACGAATTGACCAGGCAGCAGGCCCTCTCGCGGTAACTTGTTGACCGTGGCGGCCATTATGGACCAATTCAACCATTTGCCTCACCCCACCCCCACCCCCTCTATGGACATGCCTACTAATGCACCTCGTTTACCATCATGTATAGCCCGCGTTATTGACATTAATCTCTGGAGCTTTTGTCGCGAATCCTAACATGTCGGGAGTCGGTAAATATTTCGCGCATTGGAGGTTACACTGGAGTGTTGTAGTCCTGCTCTTTGCTGGTCATTCATCAGGGGTGGTGAATGGGCTAGGCGGAATATTAGCACCAGGGAAGATGTCCGACTCGACTGGGTGTTGAGAAAACAAGTGGGGGAAATGACTCCATTACAGAAATTGGTCCCCGATTCCAATCTAGTAATTGCTTGATGATCGATTGAGATGCGGTTCCGCCTTGGGAGTGCTGAAAAACCATCAATAAGCCACGGCCAAATCCCACAGCATTTACCGCTTCCTTTCGGAGCATAGACTGGCTGTAGTAGAGTGTTTGTAAACAAATAAACAAAATAATTTATTCAGTGCAGGTTGTATACTAGACAAGAACATTGATACAAAGCAGCATTTATTTAGTAGTGTAACAGTCTCAGAAAATATTTCAATAAATAAATAAATAAGTTAAAAATCAGAGAAACATGGTGAATTATGGACTACTAAATGTTCAATTGGTAGTAACGGGTATCATGAACTGTTTTCTATTATTGGCACACTGATGCGTGTGTAATACTGTAAGGAATTCCTGTGGGTATGGTAACTCTATAGCACAATATTCCGGTGCAATGTTGACAGATTGCACATGTCATAATTTATAGAGTTTGGAAACACAGCCTCCCTAGCCATCACATACAGACAATAATGGGATAACAGGTACTCATTCGTTACACTGGCAAATATAATTGAAGCTTAAAATGGATTCGGTGATCGTTTGAGGACATGCGTGACATTTAGGCCAAATTTAGTCATTTACACTACTGCTCAGTGCAAGACAACGTGTCAAAATGGCATTCCAATGTGACATGGATGGAAGAGTTATGGAGGAAATGCCGAACTATTTCTGGAGTGAAGGAAAGGCTATCAGTTTGATTTTTATGACTCCTGTGTCTGTCCTGTTGTGTATTGCCTGAATGTCGTGTACGCCCTTCTGCAAGATCACCGACGATATTATCACCAAGATTGACAATGACCTTCTGGTACCGATTGGAAAAAATGTAGGGCGAAAATTATAGTGCTTCAGAGTTTTCAGAGCTTCTTTGATTGCGTTCAGTACCATCTCGGCCATTGATGGTAGGTCATTGACAACTTTGATGATAATTTTGTCCGTTTCAGTAATATCGATTTAAGATCCAAATTCTCAGTAGCCTACATTTTTGGGGGACATATTTGGAACTTGAGGGTGATGGTAATCAACCACAGCCAGTTTGTTGTTCGTCTTTTGTTTATACTGTCCTATGAAATGTGCGCCATCTGTCAGCACTACACGGCAAGATTTCTCCAGAGCTCGTACGCCTGCCGAATTTAATATTCTACAGATAAAGAGCTTATTTCCAAATGGTCGTAAGTACACTTTTGATCAATTTCAAACTGGCTCCACCAACGGCAACGTATTGCTCATTGGGGACCCTGCCTGCAGGAGTATGTGTTGTTTTAAAATGGCCGTAAATTTCTTAGTCTCATACACTGGAAATTCTCATTTATTTCCAAAAGGTAGCTTATCAAGTCACGTATTATTTCCGAACGGCCATATAAATCCATTGGATCCACTCACACGGCCAGGTTACGCCAGGTGATGCACCTGCCCCGCGCAAAGAAAAACTTTACATTATTTCTTTGCTATCCATTACTTCTGTCGAGCATGGAATTTCTTTCACTTACAATTTCCCTGTGAAAGGGCATTACCACATTCTCCCTGACAGAGTCATTGATCGTGTAGAGCAGCAAATTAATAAAAAAGACAAAAACAGTTTTGTTGTCAGAAGAATACCATGTAATATTCTGCCTTTGCGCTTTTTTGGTCTTCTGGTATAGTGCAGTGATGAAAAACTACGTGTTATGTGGCAAAGGTAGGCATACTTAAGGTAACAGGTGTATCTATTAAGTTCAATTGCGTACCCATTCCATTTTGATAGCTACCGTAATGCCACAATTTCAAAAAGGTAACCGTGACGATATCCAGTGATAGTGTGTGAAATTAACAATTAATGTCACAATGAAATGAAATTTATATTTAAAATATAAAGAAACCTTATGGACAAATGTGAAGCATTGAAATACCAGTGGTTTCAAGCATTTTAGGGTAAGTAGTCATGGAAAGCCAGAATTTTATTGCCAAAAGTACTCAAGCCGTGCTAAGAAGCTTAATGCAAAGTGCACTTTATTTGGATTACAATCCATGAGAGATTTCGATGACTTACGTCGAGCATGCCTGTTGTCGTGCACACAGTTTTTCTATTTAAAGCCACATACGATTCCAGCCAAACCTTTGAATATATACTGTATAGAAATGTTTCTGGAAGACTTACAGTCGTTGGAAAGAAGTCCTCTATTTCAATGTTCCATTAATAAAGGATATCCAATATGGGATTAAAGCAATGGAATGCAATTGATATGTAAGAATCATTTATGAATATTTCTGTGCGGTAGTTTGCAATCCTGGTACATTAAAATAGGCTATATCTTGGTAGCTCTTACTGCACTGTATAGGGCATAAGAAAGGTGCATAGGAATTAACTAATTGCTATCATTCTCTGTGATTATATACATCTATTGGTAAAGTGCTATACAATATGCATAATAATAGATCAGGCCCCTTCTGTGATCATGAAAAAATATGATCATACTGTGACGAGATTTATAGGCACCGAATTAATTGCTGCCTTGAGCTTCTTCCAGGCCCTTTTGTTTGATCTTTCCCTCTGACCCATTTGCATCCCATCTAAGTGAATTCCAGTTTAATATAGATGTGGACTTGCTCAGGAGTTCAAACTTCCTCTAATGCCAGACGAGAAGGAATGGGGACAGCTCAATATCTTCCCACTTATGAAAATGATGGAGAAAAGGTTCCGAGGAAATGGAACTGACGAAAACAAAATTTAATGCATTCTGGATGGTAAAGAACTTTTACAAACTTCCGCACACGAATATTTAATCAATTAAGACGTGGGGGCCTGCAAGGCTTTCATTAGAATACCCCCTTCCAGAAAAACTCTTCCCTTATTTATCCTTTCCGCTGGCTCCCAATCAGATTTGGTGGCTGCCAATCACGGGGAAACCCCCATACGTTTGAGGACTCAATCAAGGCGCTAAACTCTGGCAACGGTCTGAGAAACGTTATTTTGGGAGGAGCCCTCCCCCCCAACTTTGCGGTTCCCACGCTCTGTACTCTGCCAATCACATCCAGTGTTGATTCTATGCTCCAAAGCCACGATTTGGACGGTGACGGGGAATTTTAGATTGGAAGCGGGTGGCAAGGGCTTAAGAGTTTAACATAATTGGAGGCGTGTTGGAAAGGGGGGGAGGGTGTCTGGTGTGACCCCATGGCCCTTTGGCACAAAACAGTCCCGCTGAGTGACGAGGGGGGTTGCCGAATTCGCCACCAGAGCGTCGCTAGGGGCGGGCGGCAGCCATTGGAGGGGAGCCTCAGAATTACGCAATTAGTATTGAAAGTTCTATCACCGGAGTTGTTTTGTGCATTGTATTCACCGGGGGCCAAAACAGGGGAGAAGAAGGCTGTGTCATCATATTCAAATCAGGTCGTTTAAACTCTATTGTTGACAAGGTCCGGTAATGGCCATCGATTGGGTGACAATTCTACGAAATAAAAGTGACACGCTTTGTTCGAGGTTGCAGCCTGTATATATAGTGGTGCGATTTCCCTGAGACTGCGAGTGGTGTGTATCAGAACGGTCGGATAGTTGCTTGCTTGATGCGAGTTAGGCGATAATAGGGTTAGTGTAATGGTCTAACCATTCATTATGGACAGAGTGAGTAAGGTGAGTAGAAGTGACGTATTTCGTGTGTTCCAACCCATCGGACCGCTCTGATTGGAGGTAGCGTCATTTAGCATTGAATCATTATGGCAGTTACTCCAGCATTAAGATACGAGGCAATCTCATGGAATTGATTGATCTTTTATGGGCTGAGACGAAGGACGTTACAAGCAGTGTACGTGATACCCCGTGTTCCCTTTGACGGTTGATTCTACATCCGCGCTTTTCTGGGAAACCTGGCTTCAAGTGATTCTCCCCCTTTGAGAATCGTGATCTAAACGGGATCATTAGGCAGGATTGCATGCTCTGGCACAAGGAATAGGAAAGAAGAAAGATAGCCGGCATCTTCCGCAGCACAAAAGCAAAAGCACTCCATTTTGTGGAGTGCTAAGCCCCCTTGCCTGACAGGTATGCCACTTGGCAATGTGTTAATGGCCGTCGTACTGCCGATCATTGATATCATTAGCACCGGCACTGCTTTTTGCAGTCCCCGTTTCCTCCGAGCGAAACTTGGAATGGTCGATCAAGGCCCGATATACTCGCAGAATGGGGTCACGAACGTATTCTGGAACCACTCATGTCCCTAATAATGGCTCTAATGACGTCCGACTTCGTGTCTGGTTTACCTGGGGAGGAATTTTACAGCTTCTTGTACCAACTGGAAAGATTTTTATGGATGCCACTTTTCGTGTTCCCAGCCTTCAATATATGTATAAAAAAAGCACATCTCAGGCTCAACCAAGGACCGCTAATATAGCAACCAGGTATGAATCCATGTTTGTTGAATCATTTACGTGACTAGCAGCCACCTTTTCTATAGTCTCGATTAACTATATATTAATATTTCTTCTTTCTTACTGTGGGTTGGGGATAGGAGGGGGGACGGGAGGGGGTGAGAGGAAGAAAGATTTATTTTCCTCTTGGCGCGCTCGCAACTCTGCATGGGAACACCTGCAAAAAGGGGCCATAATATGTCCCCGAGATTATTACCACCTCCTGAACAATGGCATCCAGGCCTATGGTGAGGGGCTGCACTAACTCGCCTGCTTCATGCAATTCGTGATCCCTTTTCATAAGATGTCCGCTGCATTCCTCCTGCGCGCAGCCTGATGGAGGAGACCTAATCTTGGAAATACGGACGAAGAGGGGTTAATATAGGCCTTGTGACGGGATGTCGCATGGGACGGGGTCATAGGGGAGTTAGGATGATCAGGTTTACGGCGTGCTTGTTTGTGGTTAGTGTTGAAATTATGCGACGTTTTTCACACGTAAACTGTATTATATGTGTAAAACAGCAGTGTTGTTGGCTGGAAGTGCTGACTCACAAATGCGCGGAATATGCCTGAAACGCTCGATTATTTTTAGCACTTTCATTTTTTAAAACCCGTCATGCATTAGCGTGTTCACAAATGCGTGTATTTTTAGGATTTATGACTCATTTTAATATATTTGCATCGTCAAAGTATAGTATCAACAGGCCTGTTTTAATACACTTCCAACTTCTAAAGCAAGAATACCTCCAATAACGGGTGAAATTAATGATTAATTACTATTCCAAAGTAAAATGCATGCGATTATGAATATGCCAACACAAATTCTGAACCAATTACAAAAGCATGCCATTATAGTAAGTAATCAACTCTGGCAAGACAACCAAAAGCAAAGCCTCTTGTATGTAAATAACTCTGCAATTGTAAATTCCAAGTGGAAGTGTTCTTGGTGTGCCTTTGAAAGAGGCCTGGCTATGATGTTACATGCCCGAGGCATCCCTGCACGGGTACCAGTATAAAAAATGAAAGTAGAAAAAAAAAATGGTCGGATACGTCTGTGGTGTTTGACCCATGGAGGCGGTGGGGCGTGCATCAGTTGGGATGTCCTCATGGCATCTGCCACGAATGCCATTACTCTAGCTTCGGTCTCCTATTGTGGAGGCCTTGTCCACGGGTGACGGGACGCGATTTGTCAAACGGCCGGAGCCTTGAATTGGCTGAATTACCCACATTGCACCAGTCGCCGACGTTGCCTTGGGAGGCCCCTCAGCTTTCAATCAGGTTATTACAGGCCGACCCGGGTCCAGGGTAATGACTTTCGGCCGTCTAATGGCGCCGAGGATCCAAGGAACATATGTGACAACCAGGAAGTGGAAATATGACTCAAACGTGACGGTTTTTTTTAGCGCATAAAGTGTAATTGGTAGGTCTAGTAGGCTGGGGGGAAATCACTGTAAAACATGATGGTGCAGTGACCATGCCCATTTAAACACCTGTGCAGGACCTGGAGGTAAAAACTGGTCGAGTAGGAGGCTGTTTTGCGATATAGACTGATTCAAATGGGCGGATACATGTGTACCGTGCTTATGGATCTTTCCCAAGGACTGGTTTCGGGTAAAACGACAGCGGTCGGGTAACATAATAAAGATATTAGTTTTGAATTTTTGCCTCGTGCACAGGACCGGCATTTCAAAGGGAGGCCATTATTATTGGCTTGATATTTAAAACGCCGACGTAATCACTTTATTTGGTAGTATACAGTTACTGACAAATGTGATGCAACGCTGAACTTTGTGAGCTCGAAAATGGTAATGCTAACTAGTATTATGATGAACTTTAAAACCGGCAATTTTTTAAAGTGTAGGATCACTCAGGGAATTATGACAAACAAAAATGACCCCCCCCCCCACAAGTATTTAAACGTCCTTTATAAACTACTGTAATATCTTCCTCTCAAGGGCAAGTCGAGTACTGTACCTGCGCATATCGCACGGCAGTATAATCAGGGATCAGTTTTGGTATTCTAAGCGAAATTTCGCGACAATTGGTTTATATGTCAGCGGAAGGAGCCGCGAAAAATTGAGAATAGGATGACCTGTTTCAATTTGTCCCGTACAGTTTGGTCACACTTCACGTAGAAATCTCACCATGACCGTACTTAACAAAGGACGCATTCAGATGGGCTTGTTACGAAAGTCGGTAGCGTTAGTAAAGAAGCGAATGAAAAGGTGCACGACTCCAGTGAGCTTGCTCATGTTTTCAGAAATAAAAAATGAATGACTTGTCCAGCGCATATTTTTTATATAGTACCGGCGGAAGATTTTCATTCATTACGGAAAATTTTGCTGAGCGCAACAATTCCGGGCCATGCTATGTGCAGGTTTCACGATATCTTTACATGGCACAAAAGCCTGACTTTATATGCTAAATGCACTGGTATAGTAAAATTTTTAGAAAAACGCTCTCTTCTGTAACTAATAGAATCAGCAGTGTTCGTGACATAACTAAAATTTTCGAATTAATGCAATTTAGCCGTATTACTCCTACGCGTACTGCGTGGCATATAAAACATGTAAGTGAAAGGCCACAATTTCGCTCAAATGCATTTCAGAAGAAACACCTATACATGCAATTTTTTAAAACCGATATAAGCCCTACTCTGAAAGCTGTATTCATGTCATTATAAGCCATAGTTTTTTTTCACAGTTCACTTCCCTTTTCACTGATATTCAAGTACTCCCCCTCGATTCAGTTACTGTTTAGTCCAAAAGCAGAGAGACTTACCACTCATCCATCTTAGCAGATCAGCACAATTTTAATTCTTACCCACCCTTTTCATACAAGAGGGTGGGGGAGGGGGAAAAAAACTCGCTTTCCAAATGAATGCATCTTGATACGACTATAATGGCCCCTTGATTTCGGCATGGGAAGGAACGTGAAGGCAAATCTCCTCCGGCAGCCCTGCGGCTTCCCCATATTGAATAAGGCAGATCATACCGCTCGGCTGCACCTCCCCACCCTCACCCCCACCTCAAAATGCCATTTATTTCCCTATCCACCGCTCCCCAAACGTCGTCAATCTCAGTCGGTCGGGTGTCAATCGACGATGATGGCCGTGCATCTCAGATCCCCAGAATGCATCTTGGTATTTTTTATGTATATATATATATCCGTCTTCAGGTCTAGTTCTTCAGTGCCACCCGCCTTGTGACCAGCTCAGGCATGAAGCCGAAATTGGTAGGAAGGCCCTCTCCTTCCTCCAAATGTTACACCATTTTTGCCTGCCCGTTCATGCGTTGGTAATAACCGGCTATAAGCTCGTCCTCCAGAAATGAAATGGGCGGGTACAAAAGATGCCATGAGAGTAAAGGGGGTTACAGGGAGGGATTATACACGTTTTCCTGGAGAAGAACCCAGTCAAGGGGGAAATCAGATATTTTTTTTTCCACTTTACCACTTTTTCGCTGAATTTTTTGTTGTTTTTGTCATACTGTACTGTACCTCGGGATGTGGTCAGCAGCTCGTGCATGATGGTGTTTTTTTCATGGGGTTTTTCGCATCGGTGTCTGTACGGTTGTAATGAGAGCTAAGTAATAATGAAATTGCATGCGAGTACCCGGGTTTTTTCACGCATGCATGGAGGTTGTGATTTTGGGCGAGAGCATGAATGCTTCAAAAGTTTTGCAAAGCTGCATTAAATCATGAGGTAATGAGAACAAGAGTTTTTTTTGAGGGGTGGGGCGGAAGGGTGGTTACACCATGTTGTGGTATGCGCACCACTGTGCTTTTTGAATACAATTTCATAACCTGTGTAACTTTCCACTTAAATTAATTGATACGTAATACAGTATATTAACTGCCGAGAGACATTATCACATGGCTAATTTTTATGCTAGAAGGAGTAATATGCTCATTTGACGATTTGATACCTTGTCATGCACATTTTTGCTATTTCAAAGATGGGTATTGAAGCAAGACATTGTTTTAATTACAGAAATAAAGCGAATTTTGTTGAACATGTATTGAAATTAATATATAACATTAATATATACGTTATATTATGGCTATGGAGTATCCTAATTTCACATTCAGTGTAATTTAAACGAATAAAACTTTCTTGAGCGAATACTTGAGCATTCTTGTTATGCAGCGGGTTATCTAAATTTTTGTAAGTGATTTTATTGGTTGTTTTGCTCCCATTGGTGCCAATAATCATGAATCAAAATGGATATAACCATTCCCTTAAATATTTCCTAAACTGCAAGTACTCCTTGCCTTCCACCACCCATATTACATTATTATCAAATCGATAGTGATGATCAGTCTTTTAGTAATCGGCATGAAATGTAATATTAGGCTACTCCACATGCTATACAGTGAACTGTTACGTTCATTCAAATATTTATAATCCCGCCCTTCAACCCTGGAGGTTAAAAATGGCTTCATCGTCTTTAATAACTGTTTAGGTCAGATCCCCTTGCTGATGTTAAAAAGGACGAGTTCATGCAACCAAATGTTAGTAGCCAACATTTTAAATAACCTCTGAAAGTCATCATTCCGAAGTACTGTACATGCTTAATATTATAAGCAGCTTCGTGCGGAAAAATCGCAACAGCATCAGACAAGTATTTCTGATCTCCTTGTATGCGCTGCGCTTTCAGCAGAGATTATT
Source organism: Catajapyx aquilonaris (assembly GCA_000934665.2). NCBI lineage: Eukaryota > Metazoa > Arthropoda > Diplura > Dicellurata > Japygidae > Catajapyx > Catajapyx aquilonaris. The sequence goes on from JYFJ02001086.1 coordinate 16,615, forward strand.
GCAATAAAGCAATAAAATACAAATTTTAGGGACTGACCTCTCATTTTCCACGTACAGAATGAGAATCCAGTGCACTACTGGCTATAAACATTCTACATGTGTGTACAGTATACGTTAGTCCAGCGTGCATTTCGGTGGGGTGCGGGGTGTATATAGGGAAGGATTTTAAAAACTCATTTAGTGTGATGGTTGAATTCCTATACTAAAGAATTAGTCATGAAGCACAGTAGGATGAAAATATAAATGAGGAATGAAGCTTAGGAATGTAGGCCTGTTGTATTGGCCGATGTGTACCTTTCTCTGCTTTGTAATAATCCTGTAACTCTGGAACTACGTTCACGTACCCGTTGTCAACATGCAATGGAGAACAAAAGACTATTGATGCAATGAAAGCCTGCACTGTAACTGACGTTATCATATGAGCGGCAAAAATGGTCCATCAGAACAAATCTTCATCCTGTAAGTCGTATAATGTTACGTACAGTACGTGAGGAGAGATAGAAAAAAAGAAAACTATCATGGTCATTTTTTGGGTGCTGGTGCAAAGTGTATTCCAGGTGAAAGACGGCACTCTAATGGACTCCAAGGTGGGACTCCCTAAGGTACAACCCCCCCCCCCCCCCGGTCTTATAACTGTCACGTCAAACATCGACGATCCGCTTATTGAGAAAAAGTGGTATGTGATCCTCCATATCTTACTGAAATACCATACTATTTTGGTGGTCAAATAATTATATTGTAAAGGATTTGCTCCTCCCAATGAAAAGTTGCTCTTAATAATCGTGAAAAATTCATAAAAAAACCTTAATGCAGGTTAATGAATGTTTTAAAAGTAATATTGGCTCGTGTTTGAAGCTTATGTGAGTGGCTATAATCCTTTAATCTGTTTTTAAAAAGCTGTTTTCAATCGCAAAATCCATTTAAGTTGTTTTTCCCCCCACTCGTGACACTATTACCATTTTCCACCAATGCTCGACGTTTTACCGTATCATAACAATGTTTCACCGTGAACAAATTATCTCAAGGTATTCGATCAGCGGGAGGGAACTATTCTTGGCTACACGCAAAATCGATTGCATCCTACAGGTATTATAGTGCATATTGCAAATGAGACGTTTAACCTTGCATCTATTCATTCTTATAATGTCCTGAAAACCCAGATGATTTGCAGGTTTTTCCTCTAATTGTCACTAAATATCTTATTGTATTCGTGCAGAGTGTATAGGCTTATGTGAGTTTCTTTTATAGCCCAGTAACAGTTTTGTGCTTGCATGTAAGGAAGTTTGATGCTCATCTGATCTCTTTTGGACCATTTGTGTTGTTGTTGTTGTTGCGGTTGTTGTAAAGAATGCAGGTGTTATGGCACCCCGGTGTCCTCTTACCGCCGAATTGCCTTGACTCGCTATCCAATGGCAGTCCACTTCAAAGTGTCCTGCCAGAGAAAGACAGAAAACCGCACTGAGAGAGAGAGAGAGAGAGAGAGAGAGAGAGAGAGAGAGATATGACTATCAGCACCAGGGATCGAACCCGGGCTGTCCCGAAGGGATCGGACACTCACCTAATCAAGTGTACACTTTGCCGTGTAATCATGCCTGTCATAAAGCACACCTATTAATTAAAAGAGGTATGGTAGTTATATGCGCCTCTAGAGGACCTGAGGAGGGTCTCGGGGCATTCAGTTGGAAACCAGGCCCGAATGCTGAATATTGTTAGCCCGAGCAGTGAAGGCTTGATATCAGTTACCAATATTTCAATTTTCCATCCAGCATAGATTTGGTTCCGTGTTATAGACAACACGATTTATTCGCCGATGAAGAATGTTTCCAGCGCCAGCAGCAGACTGGTCTTTCGGCGCTTAAAATCAATGTTTTCAAAAAATCTCGCTTTTTCCCCAGCTTGCTCGATGTTCGGGACAACTTGGCTCTGCTCACTGATGCGCGTTTTCTCCCCATTACGTCATCAAAGTTCTGTCTTCCCTCTAGGGAAGGTCGAAGCTGCTCATGTGACGAGAATCGATATATACCTTGCTGAATTGTTTCAGTTGTTTGGTCTAATAGCATATCCATGCTGATATGCCTGCTTGATTTTATGCCTGCATTATTCTTTCTAGAGGTGTGTTGCCAACCCAGTGGCTACATTTAGCCAAGCTCGATGATCGAATATTTCCGGCGGGATGCATACTCATAACGTGTACCAAAACTCTTCTTTTTAAAATCACTGCACCATTGCCATTCCTATGTTTGAGTGAGCAAGTAGTTCAAAAACTCATTTTGCAAAATAACTTCGTAAATCTAGCGAAACCTTTCAGGAGTAAATAATTTTATGATCATGTAATGTGGTAGCCTGCAGTAATTCTGTTAGAAAATAATTGTTCTGTGTAATATAAGCAACTCCGCGCAGTATAATGAGAAAGCACGTGTACTCATTGGTAGGGAAGTCGTATGAGAACCCCAGGCAAAAACTGAAACTCAGCCGAGTCTTGTCTAATCTCAGGTAGAGATATACGAGTTCTTGGGTTAACTTGCATCCTTGGAGTTCCAGTTTTGATGACCGGGTCTCGTGAGACAGATGCAGAAATAAGCGGACCGACATTGAAATTCTAGTACGCGTGTGTGGACATATACGAACTTAATGGACGTCTCTCTAAGCGGTTGGGACAGGATTCTACGGTGTCATTAGGGTTCAAGGGGGCCGTAAACGTCACAACTTCAGGGTTGGATGCATCACCTCTCCACAAGACACGCGGCCATTAGCTCCGAGTGACGTCATGCATTCCCTTACGCCTTGTTAATTAGTTCGGTTGACGCCAGGTGACCTGGCTCCAATACCCATATTTTTTGTTAGGGTTCGACTGATAAAAAAAAGGTTTATTGTATTTAATTATTATTTTAAAATGACATGTCTACTGCTAATGCGCGCTGATTTTTCAAATATTTCGTACAGACTACGTACACCTGTTGTACACGATTAAGGGCACTTGCTATTCACAATATGTGAAGTGTTTATATTAAATGAGGTAAGTGATGGAAGGAGGCCGAGGCATGATGGATGATGTTCTTCTTGGACGTATGCTCCTCTCGCATGCAGGCAGGCAGGCTTGGCTGGCTGGTTTGGCTTTCGTCTTGTCCATGCAGGCAGGTCCTTTGGGCGCAGATGAAATCTGTCCACAAGTCGTCCCCAGCAGAAGCGTCAGTCAGGTCACGGACTCTGGCTTCCTAAGACCTGTCACCGCCGATTTGTGTGACTTCGGATAGTGCTGTGACAGCTAGCCTGACACTCAGATAGGGGAGACTACTGCTTGTCATCTTTTCAGTCGCATACGGAAATTAGGTTCAACGATTATGCAAGGTGACAGTTACAGGCAAAACCAGGCTCTTGTGTCTGGGAGTTCAGAAAATACGCTTGGATATAACTATGTAAATATTTAACCTGATATCTGCGCACCTGAGAGCGAGTGCAAACATAATTAGGCCAATTCCAACTTGTGTGCTTTTGTTGTAGTCAAACATTTAATACGGGCTATGCAAGTTTTGAATCCGATTTTTTGTGTGCAACTATACACCAAATCACGAAGTACCTAGTGCAGCAGCCCTAATAATGCATTTCCCCCCCAGTGGAACTGATTGAAAACATGTTGCCAACTTTTCGTGCTCGGTTTTCCAACCTGCATTCCGGGTCGATCTATTGCCAGCATAGTATAGGGGACGAATGTAACTTACACGATATTACTAACCTAGCCACTCGAGGAATGAATCGCACCTACAATGCCACGTCGCATTAAACTCGATGCAATTTTCTGGTCCTAGAAGCCGAGTCACCTTTGTAGTCCTATAGGGGACGTCACATTCAATCTAGTTGAAAGCGCGACTTTGCCACTGAGAACCAATAGTAATTGCAGATTTGTGTGCGAATCGAAAGAGTCCAAATTATATTGCCTCACGTAGGTACTAGGAGTAACACCGCATTAATGATATTCGAGCATTTGATTTATTATGACGATACTTATTTTTTTTTGTTTCCGATTCTTTATGGTATTTTCCATTACAAAACGGCTCCTTCGATGCACAGATCCTGTTCCAGTCACGAAAAAGCATTTTCTTTCAGCCCCGTGGTCCCAGAGACTAACGTCGGAGCCGGGTTTAAGTACCATATCTTTAGTGTGTTTTTATAGCGTGGAGCTAATGAGTTAGCTACCCTTAGTACAGGTGGACAAAGATGAAAATCAACGTGGTGAGTTTTCTTTTTTAATTTGCATCCAGAGTGATCACGTCTGAGGGCTCCAGCAACAAAGGGTCTGTGCCCGAATCGTTAGGGGTTAAGGAGAGTCTAATAAATTTCAAAGCTGACACGTCGTCCTGACTAATCGGCTTCCGCTTTTCCGACCGCGGACCAACTGCAAAATTGCTTAGTGGCCACTTTGGGAGGAATGGGTTCTAGAACCTGGTTTAAAAAGTTTGGGGGATAATGACGCGTGGTTCTGGACGAACTATGAGCGTGAGCGAGAAGGCAATTCTCGAATCCTATTGGTCCGTCGACTTCTCGCTCACGCTGAAATGTCTCGAATTGGTTCCACAACTATCGAGCTTCAATGGGGGCTACGGCCCAAAAAGTTTCTGCAAACATCAATATTTTATGCATTGGCGGGGGAAGATCAGTCGCGGACGTGTCTATTTTATGGGGCACTATACTTTCACACTATAACCATCAGCAGCAGTGTTTATTCACACGTTATGACTGCGCAATTAATTGCGGAGTCCCTCGCAGTTGATTTCTGGTGTCATGGCGTGTGATGTATTTTATGCAGCGTAATGACACGATGAAATATGTGACCAATATTAACACGAACTAACCACATGACCACTCTCCAATGGCGCTGTTTTTTTTAATTTGCCCAGGAAATTGATGGCGGGTGTTACACACTGCCAAAATGTTTCGGGACAAGGTGTAATCTTACCAACTGGTAATGGGGCAATGCCCCTGGTCTGTCCACTTTTCCTGGAAATGAAGCAGCAGCAATTCTAGAAGGAAAGACGACACGAGTCCCCTATACCTCACATCTAACTGGAACGGTTGGAGTGCGTGTGTTTGTTGTAATTGGGCAGACCCAAGTTCTTCCGAGTCAATTGGCAGTCTAGTGGACCAAGCGGCCGATGCGTTCTTTTGCTAGCTGGACCCCGGGCATTGGAATTCGATAAAACAACATTGCAGTTCCTGCTGCTTGCTGCTGTTCAGGACGACTCCGACCCACTCCAGGCTATGCTATTTGCAGTTAAGTGCGGGGACCTAGATGAGCAAACCGAACCAGACCCTTACCCTGCTGCATGCTCTCATGTTTTGAGTCAACATGCTCAGGCAATTACGCTCAAGCAAGCTGTATACGGTAGAGCCTATTTGAGCAGGTCTATGTCCACCTCGTCAGACGACTACTTCACGTACAAATATTGCCATTTTTCCTCGCACGTGAAACCTTGATGGGAAATGCTGTCGGTGCAGGGTGTAGAAGACTCGTTGAGGATGCCACCTTCTTCGCTTTTTTGTCATTTGATCGTCTGATTAGGGGGACATAATGTGCATGCTTAGGTTTCGGATTTTACTAAGCTGTTGTATTGATTGTGCTTCACGGTTACACCCAGCCCACACTAGTATTGATTTTAAAAGAGGGTTTAAATGCTGCATTGCACTGTACTGTAGTGCCGTCTTATTTGGGGTTATTACACTTGGCAGTTCATTTGCCATGTAGGGTAGGCATACAGTACGTAACTCTTGGTTTTGCCCAGCAGCATTAATTTATTAATGTGCTCCCAAACTTAGGGTTTCAAAGAGAATAGATATATATTTCTCCAAGTTATATTATGGTTCAATATGAACTAGGCGCGAGGAATATGACATGAACTGGAATTTAGGGTCATAATGAACATTAAGGTCCGGTGTATACAAAACTGGTTATTTTGTGCGCGGCTTTAGGGGACATGTAGTGTGTAAATGAGAAAATGCCTATTCTTGTAATAAATGCCACCAATCCTGTTTTCCTTTACATATTAGTGTAGGTCATAATCACACGATATTAAAACAGCATCCGTAAGTCGGCCTATTAGAATTATTGCAATATCATCCTCATGTGATATGTAACATTACGCCATATGGACATCCCGTTTTTGACTAGTGGATTTTTTTTAAAAGTCCGAAAAAGCAATGGCCACATGAAAAATGAAAGGTAACCTAGTAACACCCTCTGATGTATGAAATTGCCATCGAAACGTAGTCTCTGTAAACATTGAAAAGGACTGATCTACATCGATATGGCCAGGATTCGCGTTTATCACTCCCCATTTTTTGTGGGTCCTGGCGACGTTTATTCGGGGATTGGGACTCCTAATTAAGCAGGAAGGAATAATGTGGACAATGATGCCTTTCTAGCAGCGCAATAAATTGAACGGTTCAAATCTGGGCTTGCGGGATGTTGCCGGACGAGTCCGAAAAGGATTTTTGGAACGAGGCCGTCCACCTTGAAACTGGCGAGTGAGGCTTTGCAGTTGGCTCGGAGAAAATTAAGCGGACAGGTTTTTCTCCCCTTTTTATAACGCACCCAGGAGGGAGAATGGGTCACGTGGAAGCCTTTCGACCTGGAGTGTCATTTGTTTTATCCGTCCTTAAATTTCAAGACTTGGAAATGAATAGAGCCAGCGGTCTGCACCGCTTTCAGTAGTCAAATGGTCTACTTTTTGTGAGTTTTAGGGGGGGGGGGGGACTATGTGTTTTGCCTTTTTGGGTACACTGGTGAGAAGAAAGGGGGGTGATTTGACATTCCTTCACGTTCGGTACATAGACGACTTTTCGGCACCGGTAGACCTACCACATGCAGTGCAACATGACAGTTTGGGTGCAGTACAATCCAGTCATGATGCAGTTTACATAAGTATTTCAAAAAAAATAAACCAGCAGTATTTGCACCATTGTATATTAATAAACTTGGAAAATAATTAGCATGGACGAAGCTAAAAAAATCGACTTTATAAGGTAAGCTAAACATGTACGTGGGCTGCCTATGCACGTGTTTTATGCTGTAATTTTAATGAAATGAAAACACAGTGCTGTTTTGCAAAAAGTTTTGTGCTCTACTGTGTGCAAGCCCTGCCTCTGGTGCTTTCATAAAATTTCGGTTGCTGGAAATATTTACGAGCGTTCCTTCAACTTTGTTCAGGGTAGAGTTGTGCATGCGTAATATGAAGCAAGAAGGCTCCACACCGTGGGTGTTAGCCGGTCGGCTATTACGACAGAGCGGAAGAGACGGTTTGGAGGCCATGAATGGCCGGCGCCTGTATCTTCCTTCGCCATCGCTCCTAACCGGAGGCTCAATATTATCAATGGCCAGCATCGCGGAGGAGCCTCATCTCTCCCAAAAGTCCTCCCTTCTACCAAGCTACCCTCCCTTCTGGGATCTTATCGTGTGATGGCGCTACTGCCATGCATAGACATTCCTACAGGGGAATGGGGATGAGATGACAAAGAGGACCTCTGGGGGGGAAAGCGGCGGTGGTGGAGGAATACTTAAAGGTATGATGGCGCTGGTGTAGCCAACGGATGGCACAAACATCCACTGCAGCTGGCTGTGGAAGGTTTGGGGACATACTTCCACCCCTACCCAGAACTAAATCTCTCGGACCAAGTCGAGCGCGACAAATCCGAACCTACTTTCCATAATCCGGGAGACCTTTCCTCCGACAACACTGCCAAACTTTTTTTGGCGCCCCCCAAAATGATGGGTATATAATCAAATGATGTCAGGGGAGTAGTGACGTGGCAACCGATTGTTGCAGGGGGGTTTTCCCCCCAAAACCAGCACATTGGGTGAAACCGCATCCAGCTTCATTTCCATTGCATGAGATGAGTCAGTCCAGTGGGCAGATAATGAGATTTTCATCGACCTCAGATCTTCTAGTTATGGTGTCTTTACGCCATTTCGGAGTTTGTCTCAATGTACGGGAGCAGAGAGAGCCAGATGTCACCAGCGAGCTCTGTGGGGGCATGTCGGCCATTTTTGTTGAGACAACTTGGTAACTTGTGACGTGCCACCGTTGGTTGTGGCGGGTACCTAACTACACCTGTGTGAGTGTGACTTGTGCGCATGTTTAGCTCCTAAGAGGAAGGCGTCAGGTGACGATGATGCTGATGATATGTCAACATTGCGGGACTCTTGATTTGAGTTAGGCGTAAATTACGCGCGCGCATGTCCGACTCATCTGGAATAGGCTGAGGGACATGATTAGCGGAGGAGTATACGTGGAGAAAGCCGGGATGTGGGGAAGGAAATATGGGCATCTAAATGGCTAAACGGGCTCTTAAGTTGGCGTTACACCTGTAGACCTTCTTTACTGCACCATAAAGACGGAATGCGCCGAGGCGCGGTTCAGATTGCAGGATTGTGTGACAGAGGAGGTGGTCGAAAAGTCCCAAGTACCACTTGGAAATCGTACTGGATTATGGGTAAGGGCTTTCCTAAGGAGGCGGAGGAATCCAGCTCCGTTGATGACTACGTGTTTTCTTACTCTTGAAACCCGCAACCACATGCCCCTATCTCCAGAAGCACATGTGCCTCATTACCCAGACCTCCATTACAGAAGCATTCCAGTTTTGTTATCGCCCTTTGCAGATAAATGCTGCCAGACCTAATAAAACGCCCTTCGTCGCGATAAATTTATAGCCGTTGCAAGTCCAGACGATAGATGGGAATTGTGACGGTGTGCAACGAGTTGTGTGAAAATTATGCCTTGCTTATACAACGTTTTTCCTCTCTTGGCAATTTCCTCATCTTTCGATTTCCGGGTACGAAACCAGATCGATCCCAGGGGAGACATGGAAGCGAGAAGTAACGGGAAGAAATGATCGATGTTTCCAAACATCTCAAGATGAAGAAGCTTCAAGTCCTACACCTACCTACCTACCTACCTATCTACCTCTTGGAGTGTATAATATATGCACCTTCTTTCTCTTCTTCCCTCCTGCCTGGCTGTTATAAATTCCATTATTATGAGATTGAATTGGGTCAAGGACCGGGGTGAAAGGGGCATCGAAAGACTGCTCGGGCAGATGAGGTCCGCCCACAGGTAAATGCTTGGAGGTATTCCACTCGTGTAATGTAGTAATTTACAGGCGCTTTGGATCGAAGTCTGTGGTTCCACGCTGCAATTTTCGGTTGGCCGCACTACACCGAAAGTTACGGGGCTTATAAGGAGCCCTAGTGAATTATATGGGATCATGTCATGCTCTAGGTAAATCGCAGTCTACATCCACTATTGAATCACATTGCGCTTGGCGCATTATTTTGCTGTCCATTTTTACCTGCAACAAGGGTCAGATTGGCTGTGACTTGAATTTTGCAGCGTAAGAGAACGCTTTGTGCATATCATCGTGGGACAGCAATTTATATTTTTATGACCGCGGACTTATAAATGAGCTCAGCCGGTACTGCCGGGCCGGCCATATAATTATTTAATTTAGTAGTGTCATGATAGCGCATGATACATGTGTGAATACATTTGCGACCTGTTCAAAGAGACGCATTCTTGGACCATCCCACCGGTATGCCATGAATTCAGATCATCTCCGTCGCAAATGAAGTAACCCGCCATGAATATTTCATAATGGAGAATTATTTAGGACAGTTGTACTACTACTGTACTACTTCGTGTCCCTTATCTCAGGAACATTTGATAACCCTGGCTCATTGTATGAAAACGCAGCGTGATTTGATACACTGTATGAACTTGAGGGATTAATTGGCTATTCCCACAACTATAAGGCAAATCAGATGATGATTAATCGCTCGATAAATGCTGTGGGTGTGGAAAGTGCCCTGGTGTTTTCCAAAATTCCTGGGCGTCCACCACCGTGTAGCTTCCTATTACTACCTCGCGAACACTCCATTAATAGCTAGACCACTTCCTGATGCAATTATTCTAGCCGTAATGCTATCCAGCCATCATGGATGCAAAGGTCATGTAGGTCCTTCGCGTGAGTACCTCCGTTCTTTTTGGGGCAAACTCAGGAGGAAGTATCGCATGCGACCCAACACCGCGCATTACCCCATTAATTTTACAGCCAGAGGATAATAACAAGATGTCCCTTCTTGGAGTTACAAAAAAAAAAGAAAGGAAGTACTCGGAGCATGAACAGGCGTTGATGGCTTCATAAAGAGTGCGGAATTTGCTATCACAGCGCCCCCGTGACGATGCCTTGGCAATTCTCATTACTCTTTTTGTAGCTTTCAAGCCCTTTGCTCCTGCTTGGTGCTGGAAACATGGACCAAGACATGGAATTACGGACTAGGTCCGTCGGCTCCTGTGCTGCCACTGGATGCATTCTTGACTTTCAAATCTTTTTGTACGGATACTTAAGCCGATTAGTGAACAGCGCGTGCAGTAAAAAGTGGTAAACCGACTGCAAATGTTCGCCTGCGCAGCTAAGAACAGGATAGATAAAGGCGCTCACAAATTTTTTTTGCCTGCCAAGGGATCATTCCATGAAAAATTGCACTTTAAATCCCGCCCAAATGAAAATTAGGAATCTCTTGACTGGTGCGAGCATTGCACTGATGCATACCTGGTTGCCAGGGGGTAACCAAGAACAAAGAACACTGTACACACGTACTGAAAGTTGTAACAATAAAGAGTGAGCATTCGGCGCACTTTGATATTATCGGGTTTGAAAGTTTGGAAAGTATTTGGTAATAGATATTTAACCCCTGACAAAGGTGTACAGTCGGGCCAAGAAACTTCATTTATGTTTTCCCCCATCCATTTTGACTAATCGAGCTTTCTATAACTCACAGACCCGCCATGACTTGAACCTGCGGCGAGGGACCAAAGTGGCTTACAACACTCGCCATAATCGAAATGCAAATTGAAAATTCCCAACGAATTTTGTTTCCCATTCCCAGGGCGCAAATTGAATATCGGCTTATAACGCTAGAAAGTGCAGGTAAACGGCGGTTGCGTAATGTTACCAAAGTGAAGAGACCTGGTATTATGGTGGGTTAATTTAACCCCTGGAGTATATGTGGGTTGGACACACATTGTTCAATAATGCAGGAATTATTATTGACTCATTCAATTGGTGTTTTACTTTGTGCGCGTTATCTTTGTGTGCAATGCACACATTATAGGTCTACTGTAGGCCTCTGTAGGCATATACGGTGCAATGTACGTATGTCATTTTTCCAAATAGTCTATTGCAATATTTGCTTTATGATATTGAATAGTGCGCTGTACATGCTACAATGTACTGTATCAGGTATAACCTACAGTATATTATGCCAGTATGGCTGAAAAATAAGCCAGGCTACCCCACTGGGACATGGTTACGAATATGTATAGGATGTTAAATTACGATGCTTCGGGTGGCCCTCACCTACCCACCCAACCTTGGTTGCCATCAGAGGGACAACGCCGGGAGAAATTAATGCGTTTACCCTTACCCCAGATTTTTGTGCCCAACGCTCATAAGGAAAGTGGTGTGCGAGCAGGTCTACGCTGTCGTCAGTGGTACGGAATTGTCATCATACAACATATACTGTACAGTGCATCATTAAATGCTTATGGTGGGCCTGAGAACATCCGATGTCACAAAATAAGGTCATTGTCCAGTGCTTCTCGTGCGTTGCTGCTGTTGAGTACATATTTTTTCTGGGTGGGGTCGCACTGTGCGCCAAATACTAGCACCTATTGTGCTCTGATGGCAATCATTTGGTGGGTGAGTAAGAGCGGTACTAAAGCTCAGGACATTTCATCCTATTTATTCGCAATTACGTCTGAGTACAGTTGATTGGCTCACTTTCGCTTGAGTCATCCTTGTTGGCACATTCAGAATGTCAAATTGTTTGCTGGGGAGGAACTTTACAAGGGCGAAGGAACAAGATAGCTGTGATTAATATAATTGATCTGGTATAACTAGTTAGAGTGACTTTTAATGATTCTTTTAGTTCCTTTGCCTCCACTGCGACAATAATGCTCGACGTTGCATGCCACTTCCCACACAATGGCCTATGGGATGCAAAATAAATATTTCGCAACAAAGAGGAGCATCCATAATTTCATTGCGAACATGCTGTGTAGCGAGATGTAATAGATAAACGCATGCACGAGATACGCTAACGTGAAGCCCAAAATAGCGGTGGGGAGGGAGGGAGGGTAGGAGGGAGGGAGAGAGAACTCTAGCTGAATTGAAATTCATGTCATGTACGGGGCGGTCGAAACGCCAACTAAAAATTCTCTGCTGTGGGGGGTGCAGATAGATAAGGATATCAAATAGCGGCCGGAAAAGATGGGGAAATAGTAATGGGAGTAGCGTTTCAAATTTATATTAGGGGAATGTGATGTTTGCCCTTATCAACTGGTCGTTTTCAATATTGAACATTGAATGCATTTCAAATTTACGCATCCGTGTGAGAGAAGCTCAATTTGATATTGTTCAAATATTAATATATGCGCGTATATTAATATATTGGATGATTTATTCTACATAATTATGCAGGGTTATTTGTATACATGTGCGATTGACCTTGGCGATTGACCGTCGCGTATCCTGAACCGAATGATACGTACGATGACCTCCCCCTGCAAACACCGATCTTGTCACAAACTCGTTGACAGAAAGCTGGGAGAAATATCCATGGAGTTAGACAAGCATCCTGGCTAAGGTGGGAGGTAATAAGTTTGAAGTGGCCAAACCGTAGCCATAGGGGATGCAAAAACCTGCTCCTTTTAATGAACGGCAGGGCGCAGCTTTGCCATTCACCTCTTTTCCACCACAGTTAATTAGCCTGACAGGAGGATATTGCAGATTGTGGCGACCAAAACACTCCTATGCGACCATGTCTTACACTGATTTCAATTTAGCCAGATGAAGTTGACGAATTTACGCAAATGTGTACCACCAAATGCTTGGGAAGCTCTGTCACATCGGGCCTTCGATTGCACCCAAACGACCCAGGTTTTGTATCGATGACGTGATAAGCATTCGGCTGAACGTGGCAGAGCAGAGGACACACCACCACCAGAAACCGAATACGATGTTATACGTGCAATATGGCCGATATTTTGCTGAAATCTAATGCACGGTGGGAGTGTGCCTTCAGGCTCTTTCATGTATAGGGTGACACTCCTCTTAATGTCATAATGGAGGGGTACGCTTGCTCGAGGCATGGTCACGGTGACTTAGAGGCTCACTTTCTATAGTGTTTTATTTCACAGTTTTTGTTCATAGGTGTGATGATGGTTGCATATCGCCAGGATATGACGGAAACTTTTTTTAAACATCGTCTATAAGCTAATGCGGATGTCCGTACTGCGTTGATTTTATTTCACATTTTTAATTACGTTGTCTCGAGGCTGAATAGACGGATGGACTACTTCCGCTCAGAGTATATAGACTTTTACAAACTGATTTGTCTGCTTGACTGCCAGACGGGCAAATCTAACCGTAAAGGCCTGTGGCTTGGATGGTGCGGAGACAGTTATTGCTCCTGAAGGAAGACTTGCAGCGGGGATTTCTCCAGGCAAAATGGACCACTTTCACGATGTTGTTGGGGCAGACACGACTTTTTTGAGGGGGGATGGGTATACCCCAAGCAGGACCAGGTCAACTTCATCCTATTGAAACACGGCCGTGCAGGGGTAGAAAGAATTATTTGCCACAACATGTCCGGAAATATGACAAGTTAATGCGTATTTATGGCAGAGCTCATTTTTGCGGCCGGGATATTTTTTCTGGTTTAAAATTTAAAACCTACAGAGCGCATATATTCGGCTCTTAATGGAAGTATGATAAAACGGATATACTGTAGCAGGTAGTAGAAATTGCTGTAGCTCATCAGCGAAACTCATTTCACTATAAAAGAGGTTCTCCAAGAGGAAAAAGAAGTAGGGGGTGAATGCATGAAGATGAGTGGAATTAAGCTGCCTGGAGGTCGTCACCCGCATTCCGAGGATGAACAAGGTACCTAGTAGGTGGTGGATCCAAACATTCTATGAATAATTTACTTATCAATCAACTGGGCTTTGGGTTCTAGAAGCTACGCCTTTTTTTTACCTAAAGCGTTGACAGGCTAGCATGCAAGTTACACGTATAGTCCGATTTCGTGCAGCGGCGCAAAATATTCTTGGTGGTTCCGGCCCCAAAATGGCGGACTCTTTAATGTCCGGCATGCTCCACATAACGCAGATGTAGCTTAACGATGATGGACAGTTATTATCCGGGGAAAGAGGAATTCCACCACGCCCTCTTTGTTTTGACAGACGGATTTAACTCGCGGACTCGACTGTCAAGAATGATTGCTCTTCACAAAATGTCCCGCCTGAATATTTCTTGAACTGCGCGCAGAGCAGACGATATTTGGGAAAAAATCTCCCGTTTTCTCGTGCGCGAAGGAGCAATTTGTCATGTGAATTCCACCGCAACTGCTATCATGTAGCCAACTCTCTTCATGGACTTAGAACAAGCTTTCTCTGCTATACCCCCCGCTTTGTTCAGGGGAGGCCATTAATCATCCCGTTGATTGAGCGAAGGAGGATTTCGAAGGTAGAAAAGTTCACCTGAGAAGACTCGAGCTCGGCCCCTAACCAAGTTGGGAAAACAGTGATGGTGCTGCTGCACGCGGCTGGTCTGCTCTAGAGCGAATGGCAAATTCCACGCTGTTTTGTGGCACAAACAGTGTTAGGCGGTTAAGTTTATTTTCTGCGCGGATGGATTCACAGTGGATACCATGCTGCTGCCACTCCAATGCAGGCCAAGTTTCTATCATGGAGTCCCCACGTCCCGGTCTCATCCCGGATTTTCACATGGATCCGTCATGGTTGCCAGCCTGGAAAGCCTGTGAAACACGAGGTTCTATGTCGAGATGGGGTTTCACAAGCGGGAACCCGGCTCAGGAGCTGCACTGGAAAACACACATCCCAAAATCATTGTGGACTTGGCCCAAATGGAAAACCAGGGTGTCAGGGCTTCCCTCGCGGATATGTGCCGGAGGTGTCACGTGACGGCGCGCAATGCACCAGTCATTTGTTAGGGAACTTTATGAGATGTGCAAATCATACGTGCCTATCATTCCAAAACGCGCGGTCGGTCCTCAAGGCATCACGTTTTTTGATGACAAAATCGTCCGCTTTTTGTTTGCAGTCATGAAAATAGAGCCTTGTTTTATGCCGGGTAATATACCCGTCCTGCCACATAATATTAGGACTGTATGGCCAGTGTTCGAGCGTTAAAAAAAGTGCCAGGTAGTGGCCCTGCAGCAATGAATGAGTAAAAACAATCTCTGCACCAGTCCGATCACACACGACATGCTTAATTAATAGTGCAGCGTAATGAAAAGGCAACATCGCTTCGGCGGTCCTGCATTGTGGTCGATATTGGAGATATAGCATATACGTATATAAAGCCACTAGGTAGACATTTTAACTAACCACGACAAGCGTACCTAGCCGCAATGTGTAGTAGATAGCTAAAAGAGGGGTGTAGGTATAGTAGGAGGGAAGGGATGGAAGGGGGGTTAGGAGTTCCCCCCTCCCTGTGTTCCACATGTCTCCCAGGGGCAATGAAACTTTCTCCTCAACTCCACGGAAGTCTTTTACACGCCTTGGCGAAAGCAGAATCTGCGGCGAGGGAAACTTTTCCGTAACGAGCCAGAGTGGCATTTTCGCCGTCAGGGAAGTGCCCGATTTGCATAATCCCCTGCTTGTTACTGTTATTGCATATGCGGAATTAGGTAGTACAAAGAGGGGTGGGGGAGGGATTGGTGGGGAGGCCTCGCAGATGAGGCTTTTGCGGAGTCTGTCGGTTGGTCATCCGGGATGTATAAGTGGCTGACCACCTCTTCATCACTGCTCTGGAATTGTCTCCGGGAGGGAAAATAAACATGGCGGGGACCTCGTAGGCCGCGGACCCTGATTACCTTGGCTCCCCTTCCAGACAATTCACTGATTTAACTCCCTTTAATTAAAATTTTACTGGTCCTTCCAGGGAATCAGGATGGTTCAATGTTTCAGCCAGTCTTCAACCTCAAACTCACCCTAATTACATTCTCCAGCTGGGGTTATGTCTGGGTCTGACCTGGGGAGAATATATGTAGAGCTGACAGCGGTATGTGGTGAGAACATATCCAGAATTGCAATATTACGAGAGGCTTTTCAGATTTTTATCGCCGGACACGTTTTAATCATGGCTTAAAGGAGTCGTGGGCTATACTTATACGACAGGGTAGACTACATAATTATACCGCATGCGGAGTGTCGGCATAAAAATCGGAGGCTTTCAGACGGTTTGCTACTTTTCCTCCACTTCACGCTGAGAAGAAGAATGCTTCACGGTGTGCACTTATTTTCTCACTGTATAAGTCACATTCTGTGTATAGGGTAGACGATTTTTCAAATTCACCTAAAAAAGGCGAAACGTGAGACTGACGGGTTGAGGTTTTAAAATGTTCAAATGTGTCAAACATAATATGAAGGAAATCTGTAATTCTTACTGACTATGCTACAGATTAAATGCGACAGTTAATATACATGCTGTTATTTTTGGACATCAAATTGGCTCTCATTGGCTATAACAATAATGGATACCCCGTGCTAGGGCTCCTTGGGCCTCTTAGGGGATCATCTTTTATTTAACCGACTTTAATCATTGCCTGCACTGTGATGGATTTTCATAGCGGGAGGAAACGGGAGAACCCCGAGAAAACCCACGCGAACACGGAGGGAACCCATCGAAACTCTATCCACATAAGAAACCTCCGTCCGACCCGGCGATCGAACTCGGGCCCTTAGAGGTGGAAGGCTGCGGCGCTAACCACTCCGCCACCGGCTGTCATTGGCTATACTCTTTATAATTAACGCATTTCTGCAGCAAGAACAGTTCTATACTGATGTGTAATATCAGTTGCAGTGTAAATGCCAGATTCCTGTTTTGCAATTAATTTCCACATAATTATAGAGACCCTACCACAGACCCACCGTGTACTTTGATACTGCTGAAACAAGATATCGTACTGGGACGTATTAATTATTTAGGTGACGTTACAGTGCATATTAGTAGCCTAACTTAGCATTGTAATGCGCATGGATGCCTCTTCATCTTGATTAGACCAACATCCCACATATCAGACACTTGAGACTTGTCTAGCCTAGGTTCGTCTGTGAAGCTATTCGGGTGCTCTGCATGGCATAGAAACCTTATATTAGCCAAGGCAGTGGCTTTAAAAATATGCTGATTTTCCCGGAGCAATTGGAATATGTCCCCGGATTGAGGTTTCATGCTATGCGATATCTCAGGCTCACAGTCAGCAAATTAATGTTTTCGTTCCAAAGGCAGAATTTTTATATTTCATTACTGGGTCCTACAACAATGCTTCACATTACGACAAAGGTAATGTTACGTGTACATGCGATAATCGTAATATTTACATACCGGTACACTGCTTTATTAGCAATAATGCATTGTACCGTGCATGTTATTATGCTGAATGCGCCGATCTACTAGATTACTCTCGTTTGGAATAAGCTACTGTCTGAAGGTATAACTTTCAGGCAAGCTGGTCAACGTCCTCAGTGCGATATATCAAAAATCACATTACTCAGAGAGAGAGAGGGGGGGGGNAACAAGTTTAAAAAGTTGGGCGAGTCAGGCTTGTTTGCATTTGGAGGGGGGGGGGGAGAGAGAGAGAGATCAACCAACTATAGACCTATACACAATACTCCAGTATAGCAACCGGAATATGACACTGGGAAAAGGAATCTCTTAATATAACCCGTAACCATACAAGGCTTATCTGTCAGTTATTAGTCGCCTTAACTCCACTCGTGTCAGGTCCTCCGTTCTCAGTATACAGCTTGGGGTTATTGCGCTTGGATGATAGTATCCTGTATACTGTATACCATAGTAAGCAGTGCAAAGTTGAACAATGGTACGAAAATCTATAGTAGTAAATTATGTGTGCACACTGAGCACACTACCTGCTTTAAGTTTAGATGTGTTACGGTAGTGAATGGAGGTGATGGTCAGAATGAAGCTCAAGCACTTTATATTCATGCTACTCTGCTTTCAGTAATCAATTCGCACAAAAGCGCAAAGTGAAGTCGGATTATAGCACTCTATAATACGGCGAACAAAATGAATCATTCGATTTATATAGGGTGTACATATCATACTGCTAATAAAGAAGTAACGTGGATTGCAGTTGGCAGAAGTGATCTTACATGGATCCCTTAATTATACGCAGATTATCAGATAACGCGTGGTTTTGATATGCTTTGCCAGGAGCCGGCACATGCACATGATAAGTCATTCAAAAATTATTAGGAACACGCGACCCGAATCTTCACAATATGTTATACAAAATAATTATGATGGATGGACGTATGGTATCGCTTATAATAAGACTCTCCGACAGGCGGATATGCATTGCCTGGGATAAGTCAGGCCATGAGGAGGGAGTCACAATGCGAGTGTAAAATGTAGGGGAGACTTTGGACATTTCATCCCCAGCTTCCATTTACGGAGTCTTTCCACAGTGAGCCTAGGTCCCCCCTCAAATTGACTGAAAATTCCGGCAGCGCCCTCGAATAAAGGACCGCATTCGTCACAAGGACGAGGGGAAAAGAAGGAATGGATGATGTAAGAAGGGAGAGAAAGAGGGGGTTGGACACCACACCCCAGATGAATACTGAAGCCAGCAGCAGAAGCAATGGGAAAAGGCGGTATACAATAATCCATGTTAGCAGATAGGGAAGATTCGAGGGAAGCTGCGCGAACGTGATAGGGATGCAAAATTCGAATTGCTCAGCCCCCCCTAGACTAGGCCTAGCCGCCATTGTAGCCAGACAATGTATCCCTCCTCACCTCTTCCCCTGCTCTTAACCACATTTCGGATTCGATTAGGGCTCGATTCATCCTCCGGGAGATATATAGAAGGGCCTTCATTCCATCCAAAGATTATTGCGGTTCTGCCGCCAGGACGCTACCTCTTCAATGAAGCCTATACATACCGGGGCTGTTTCATAAACGGCTCAGATTAACGTGCCACGTAATCATCGTTTCAAAATGTTAGGTTATACATTGACGTGAGCTTGCGGCGTTGCCGATATACGTAGCTGAGTGGCTCATGTTGCAGGCTTTGCCATGACAAACCGTGACTGCACCCAAATTCCCACCCCAACGATGAAAGCACAGCAAAGAGCCCACACAAAAAGTCGGATATTTGCAGACTAGCCCAGAGCATACAATATCATAGAGTGAAGGTCAAAGGGAAAACCCGGTGTACAAGCGGTTTGGGAGGAAAAAGGCGTCAACATGGCCTGAGAAAATCGCGGCGGATTTCCACAATTCAATCCCGCAGTTGTAGAGAAGCTTGCGCGATAACAAGACGTTCAAAGTGCCGATTGGGTTTGCTGGCGGGTTTCTCTTGGGGCTATGAAAACGGCACGCCACCCTCTTCTATTGCGCTTTTATCAGCCACTTTCCACCAATATAGTCCAAAGAAGTGGAATAAGGGGTTGGTGCGAGAACAAACCCAAGTATTACGTTACTTCCATTTTTCCACCCTTAGGCAACTCCTCTGGTTAACTAGTGTATCTTGAAAATAGGTCGCGGCATTTGTAATCGATATGTGTGCCTACAGGTTCCAACCCTCGTGCTATAATATCATGATGGGCCTATATAAAATTGCTTTCAAAAGGTTCAGATTTTCTGCTTGACACCAGGATGGCTAGACCTAACCTCCTGAATAAAGTTGGCAGGTCTGATATTATATGATTTACCCGAAGCTCATATATCTGGGTAAAGCAGTCCACTACAAGAAGATGGAAAACCCTGTGCTGAAAGTTAGTGCTCTTGTTACTGCAGTCTACATAAGTAATTTAGTCGAAGTTGTGCCCTTTAGAGTGGCTATGGTAATATGGCTATGTTATCTTTGGCAGCGCAGATATTATTATTTCGAGGTGGGTGTGCCCCCTTTCTGAAACTTAATTATTCACAACGAGTAAAATACAATTTGTAAGCATTCATTTAAATTTATGAGCGAACATGCAAAGAATGATGTGGTAACCCGGCGCAAACAACCCTCCGGAATTAACCAAAGTACCCCCTGTGACACGAAAATGTCAGAAGTTGGATGCCTTTTAAGCCTTGGAATTAACGCGAACTTATGAGGAATGCAAATGGGCGAATGACATGTCATAAAGTTCTCAAAAGACGCCGCTTTCATGCAGCATTTCCCGCTCTCAGCTTCAATCGTACTAATGGTAAGATTTCAAGGATTTCAGCAGCAGAGTGTGGCACCAAAAAGCGTGCAAGAGGTTTGCTTCGGCATGTTGGTCCGGGGGTGTGCAGGACTTCAGAGACGTGTAAAAAGAGATTCCTGCACGCTGTAGGCCATCGTTTTGTCATGGGATACACCCCGCATCAAGAGCTGGAAGCCACCTTCTGGGCTTGAAAATAACGAGCAACATGCAAAAACTGGTTCGCTAACACTTGTAAACAGATACAGGCGAACGTTTTTTATTATTATTTTGTCTGAAAATGTGGCATCGAGGCTATGTCAATTTCCGAACGAAATATAGCCGGAACTCTGGCACTTACCGGGGAGAAATCATCTACCATCTGATATAACAAGAGGCGTGTGCAGGAAGAGCCTAGTCTCATTTGTGTCCCCCTCCGACACTCATCCTGATGGGCCACGGAGGAATTGTTTCATAAACTTCCCATCAGATTGGGACTTCCCATGGAATATAACGCATTCCCAGAATAGCACTCGGGTGGCTCGATTCCTTTGTTCCGGAAACTTTATCCGCACTTTCCCGAGAGATGGTTGAGCATGACGACGACGACGACGGTGATGATGATGATGATGATAGCAGTGATGATAGTGCTGATGAGCAGAGACACACTAGGGTAAACTACCGGACTCTGCTGCAGTGGACGCTGCCAACTCTTGTCACTTTCAACATGTGCTGCGATCTTGTACCTTACGGAGGTATTCAGCTCGAGTGGAATTATCTAAAAGGAGGGTGCCGGCCAGAAGTGGAGATGATTACGGAGACAGCTCGGGTCGTGACAATAGGCTTAATGGCAGCGATAATGGCGGCATTAATGGTATACGTAATTTAATTCCCCTGTGAGCATCCAAACACACCGAGGAAGGAATTCATTATCCCACTAATCCAGCCTGGCACTCAAGAAGGCTGACAAAAGGGAACTTGTGCGCGTCACATGCAGTCCTGCTGGGAGTAGGCTGCAAGGTACACGTTGCTCTAGAAGTATGTTGATAGGGGTTCCGGCATAGTTTGAGGCAAATGAAGGTCATAAGAAGAGCCATTGGCAACGGGGAGGGTCCACTGGCGGTATAACCCCTGGATTAGGTATATAGTACTGCGATGAAGAAGAGAGGGTACACGAGAAAGGAGGAGAAGTGCAGGGGGAAAAGAAGGACCATCAGCATCAGTCAAGTGGGCCAGTGGAGGGAGCGTCGCCATCCAGTGTCGTTCAGACTATTGGTTCAGGGCGGCCGGCAAAGCAGCAGTCAGCGTGGGGACGCCATAAAGAGTCTGAGGGGGCGACAGCAGCGCCACTTCCTATACTGCACACTTGACTCGCCAAAATGTTTGGTCCATTTGCTTGGTGAGTTTTTCAGGGCGTGGGAAATGAATGGCGGTGGGTGCATTTATTGATCTGCCCAATAAAGGGCTTATCTCCATCAGCTCTCCGGGACACGTCGTAGGATCAGGCCTATCCGTCCATCAACACAGGGCCTCAGCTCGCACCCTCATTATTATGGAAATTGAGCAAGCCTAGGCTATTCATAAATCACAGGGGGACCATCTAGGAAGATACATTTTGACGCACCAACTAATAGGCTACAGGAGGTTCTACATTTTCAGGACATGGCTGTAGCCATAACTCTACAAAGTACTGATAGGTTGGGAGGTTTTGGCGTAGTTGCACCCTGACCTGGCGTAATATTCCCTGTGTGCATCCACTTAGTCTAATGAAGCGGATCGGAACGTTTTGATACCGGGCTTTATCTCCCGGGGTACCAATATTCCAAGTTCGCACCGGTCCAGTGACAAATCCATACTAGCTGGGACATTTGCACGATTGCGAAAGTCTCACCCCCCACCTCCCCCCGTACAAACAGAGTTGGGGTGACACAGTGATCAGTGGAGAGCCATTGCCTTTCCCCCAGAATGGGCCAATCCCCCAGGGGATTGCAAACAGGGAGTTAGTGTAAAGGAGGCAATGAATAATAAATAACCAACCTTCTCCTCTTGATCAAGATGGATTTGCATCGTACTTCTACCCCATATAGTCTCCAGCAGCTCTCCAGGAGAGAGATAACTACTACTGTTGGGGTGGTTGGTTGGGGAGGGGTTTGCAGATGGGAATTTGCCAAGAAGCGTTTATCATGATAAAGTTGGGGATCCATGCTCAGGTCTCGACCTCAAATGCATCATCTTTTTTCGATGCCAATTGCCGTATTGCATGGATACACACCCGATGGAAATGCTCGTTTTGCTCAAAGGGAATCATGCTTTGCCGCATCTCTCTCTACCCCAATGTTTCACATTTCACTGGGGTCAAACTGGTGAATAAATTGCCGACAGATACTATATGTTCAATAGACCATGTTCAAAACGCAGTCGTGACTTTTCAGCAACTGCCTCTCTTTTTATGCAGATCGATGATGATGATTCTTCGCACTGCAATAATAGAAATATACAGTATATGAGTCTAATGATTTCATTACCATACATACATACTGTAATTATTTTGTTGATAGTTCGCATTTAGCATGGTTAACACTGCAGCAACTGTTTTCATATAATAAATATTGTTCTTCCATATGATATTTCAGCTGACTAGTGATAATTTCAGATGCGTAAATTCCACTATTCTTCTACTTGTAGTACTGTATACCAGTGATAAGCACAATTCGATTCGGAATTGAATTGGATTCGCGAAATTCATCATTCCGATGAATTGAAAAGAATTGAATTGAGGACAACAGAATTCAATGAAGATTGGACGTGAGTGGAATTGAATTGGATGCGAATACCGAATGAATGAATTATTGATTTACAAATGAATATCGCCCATTTCTGTCTTGTAGTAAAATCTTTTTTAACACGCATAGTTTATGTAACACGTCAATGTAAATGGCCAATAGGCCAGTAGTGCTTACTCAAGATTCCACAAACATTTCCGAATGATGTAACTGCCAATGCGACATCACATAACTGTTGACATACCATGTGTATTCTAACACTTTGAAGGTATTAATTGAAGCCCCCCACATAATACGCCTCCATGAATGCGGAACCAGTTTATTTGTTAACCCCTGTTACACTGCTAAGTGGACCATTTGCTTTAAAGCGAAGGTATATACAGAGCAGGTAAATCAATTAACGCATTTCACGGCATTGTAGTCCCTCAACGAAAAGTGGCGAGTGTGTAATTGTGCAGGTGTGCAACACGCACGACTATCTGCTGAAGCAAAAACGTATTAGAGCACACTGCACATATCATCCATCCGTGGCTGGCGATAGCAGCACGATAGCCGTTGTGGGAAAGCAGAATCCAACTAATGGAGCAAACGAAATGCTGCGATGAAATAGCAACCCCCCCTCAAAAAAGGGGTGGGGAAGCCGACAGTCCCCAGGGATTCTTTGATATTTATATCCTTTGCATGTAGCCACCAAACGCTCCCCGCCATCCGATTGATCCTCACGCGACTGCCAAAAGGGCTTCTCTTTATAAATTTTCATGGATCCAAATCCCAGAACGCAACTCAAAAGCGCTCCCTCCAGATTCCAATGTTGCCTGCAACCCCGTTTAGGATCTGCTAATAATTCCTACTGTTTATGCGGATTTAATGTGAAATATTGCGCACTTTGGGACCTCCCACCCTTTTTTTGCGTGCTTTGGGCGTGGGGAATATGGGTTGTGCCAGCAATGGGTGCGTATCTCGTCAACATCATAACTGCACACTGCTTCATTAATAACGCGTTGTTTGACGGGGAATTGGGCATTACGCAATAGCGGCCTTCCATTGTCCCCTACTGGGAAAGCTGATGAATTGTGCACAATTGTCACTGCAAACTTCATATTCCGGCTACGTGGACATTATTTGGTGGTTTGCTTCTGATCGATTCGACGGACATTGACTGTTGCTTATCTGACCTTTGATATGCTCGGCTCCGACTGATTTTCAAACAATTTGGTCAGAATCTACTGTACCGCACTTTTTTTTGTATAGCCGATATCACCCGGGCTTTTGCCGCATACTTGCATTTGCGATTATTAATATACTCCTCATGCTGGAAATACCAATTCGGATGGAAGCCGGGGAAAAAAACTTGCATTATTACTGCATACCTTCCTGAGTGAAGCAAGCCCGTGCGTGTAATAATCTGAAAGCTCAATAAGCTTCAATAAATATTAAATTTCAACGAGACCTGCCAGCTAAATAAGATTTTCCCGAAATAAAAACGCTATAGGCTATACATTGTCGTAAGGTGTGAGTGACCTGACGGTATCAGAAATTGCAATCACTTGACGACCGATGTTGTAATTTCCTCATATAAAATTGCAGCATTTTGCTTTAAAACATAATGAGAGAGGCATTATTGTTTTGTATTGATTCTTTTTCAACTCCCACTTCTTTAGCACAAGTACATTAACATTCATCAGCCGAGAGAGGAATTGAGTACTGTTACTCTCTGAAGTACACCTTCCCAATGAGGCTTGGGGAATGGGAAGAAAACAGCCGTGAAAAACTTTGAACCCGGAGCTTTCCAGCCCTGATAGGTCTCCCGAGCCCAGGAGGAAGTAATTCCGTCCACATTGGCAGAAAAGCTGGTGGGGTGATCAGACGACACGGAAAAGAAGGAGGAGGAGGGGGGGGGGGAGATAGGAGTGGGAAGGGGGGACCTCTATTAAGATGCCGACCGAGGTTCCAGAAAAGAGAAAATTTTATTGGAGCAAAACCTTGATATGCTGAGCGGTTACTGGAGGCAACAGCAGCAAAATTTCAATTTTTTTGTGTTGTTCGGACCTAACACGATTCGGGTGAAATATTGTTCATATTTCGTGGAGCTCGGAAAATAATGCATGCGAATGGCGTCTAGCAATAACGTGCAGTGGAAAGTATAGTCACCTATACTAACTCAGTGAGACAAATGCTGTATGAATCCTGATTGCAATATATTGGACACAAAATCGGTAATCAAGAAACTAAAGAGCAGGTTGTATGTACACAAACCTAGGAAAAGAGATTTCACAGTAACAGATATCCTAAAATTAGTGCATAGTATATGTAAACAAATATGAAGATTTTTTTTTTTTTCCCGGGGCCTGTTTCAAAAATGCCGGCCGATTCCATCTCCCTTACCCCATTGGCTGAGAATAGTCATGACACCCAACATGGCGGCCCCCACACCGACCTCAATGCCACAGGCCCACAACCAATCACAGCAGCTGTCGCCATTGGCCCATTGTCGTTCTTCTATCATACCTGGTAGAGGCCGTGTCATGATAGTTTTCCCCGTCTCTTCTCTCTCNCCCCCCCCCCCGGTTTCGCCCCAGATGTGCCCTCACTCCATGGTTCGAGGCCAGGCCGCGACTTCAGTGAAGTCTGTGCCAATCCACGCGGAAATACGGCCATAAAACACTCGGTAAGTCGAGATGCGGAGAAGGAAATCTAGCTTTTTCTCAGGAAGTGGGGGGACTCGGGACATTTGCGTGTAGACCAAATTTCATTCGATATTTGAGTAAGTGTGCGATGTCTGTGTTTATGCGATATTTTTTGCCATGAAAATGAGTGAATTTGGGAAAAGTTGCTTTCATACTAATATACTAAATAGGCATTGTGTAAGTGTAACTGTAGATGATCGGAGCTTTCCCTGAGAAATCGATTTAAAGTTGAAATTAAAATGAGTGAATGACACGATGTAGACCGATTTCGCAACAGAGCTGCTCTGCTTCGCGTATTTCAGTCTGCCGTTTAATTTGATTGTTGATTTTTAAAAAATGTTAGAAAAGCAGTGTTTGATAAATATGCTTTCCCCCTCAGTCGGGTGACTAGTTATTGGGTTGGCTGGAAGTGTTCGTCTGTGGCACTTCTCCCATCTTATACATTTCAGTCCTGTGAGGTTCTGAATTCGATTTGGAATGTAAGCTCCGTTTTGCTACACCCGGTATTATCGACCAAGTATTATTGTGAACATCCGTTGTAGCAATATAACTTATAAGTGCCATTACTTGCGGCACATTCCTTACGAGTAGAAAGGGAGCAATGTGTCGCAGGTAGTGGCACTTGCAGGATGTACAAAATTGATTGAACGAGCAGTGCACTTAGGCCATTTGCCATAGCACTTCAAGTGCATTAACCCAGAATAAATCCACATATCTATGCACATGTTAAATGCTTCTCATATACGCTTGCCGCCTTATACATACTACCATAGCGGTCAAAATGATGAAGGGTGTTACATCATGAGTGACTCCAACCAGTTCACTGGAATTCCAGTGGTGTCTACTCTAGTGCAAATACAGAGTAGCGGACATCATAATCTTCACGTACTCAACAGTATAATTATGAGTGTCGGGCAAAAACATCACCAGTTTTGTAGCGAACCTTTTGGACAGTGAATGGTAGGCTATATTATTAGCTTTACTCTGGTACACGCAATACATAATAAATGCAGATTTTTCTTTTACTCAGATGACTGGGCTAGGAACTCAAATGTTGTACTGACTATGAAATGATAAATCAACAAATAGAATACCCAAAATTATTTTAATTATTTCCCTCTTGCCTAAATCAACATATAAGAGTTTGTAACGTTTTCTGGCATTCTGGCTCCCAGAGAATTACCAGCTGGCCAGCACGGACATTTTCACTCATAAATGAAAACTTTTAACTCATTTAATATAGAGCATACGGTATTAATTACCGCATATACAACGTTCACTTAGCAGTTACCGATGCTGAATAGTGCGAAAATAACTGCTCACTGAGTCACTGTATAGTCTGCATATTCCACTCACTTGATAATGATGAAAACTGCCCAGAAGTATTTTCCCTCACATTCATTTCGACCGAACAGTATATACGTGTAGTCCTTCAGTACATTATATAGCTGTGCCAACTCTGTCCGCAACGCGTATTCGTATGCAGTCCGGCGGAAATTACAGTGTTAGTTGACAACTATTAGGCTATGTGACACAAAAAAGTGTATGCTGAAAATTCGCTTTATCTGTACGGTCTGTTAACAGGAGTTAATTTCGAACGCTTTCAGGCACAGATCCTAATTGCACCGAATTACGCTGAATAGTACAGCAGTGTACACATCCGACGCATCACGTTTGGCGTGGGAAACATTCCGCAGTGAAAAGGTGTCATTGTAATATGTGCAGTTCCGTGCAAGCACACCAGCTGTCAGTCGGAAAAAAACTCCATTAAATTCCACATTACCTCTCCCAGCTTCACAGAGATAGAAAAAAAACCTGGAAAAAAGTTCTCTATGGTGGTGAACTCGAGCAGAACACAAAAGCTTAGCCGGGAAACATAATTCCACAATAAACGGGGCAGCGATTTTCCGCCTCATTACGACCCGGAGTTCCGGAGACCTCGGGAGGTCGTCCACACTTGCGCTGTTTTTTTCCACCATCTTAGGTCGGTGTAGAATCGGCCTATAATTGGAAGAAAGTATTCGCATAGCCCCATGTTTGCTCGTGGAAAAATGCTGCGAAGAAAAGGTGGCCGGGGCCAGGCTCTCTCAGGCTTAAAACACTCCCCCAGACGTCTTGTGCAGACTGCCCATTTTCGCACATCTTCTCAATATTTCATCCACACACACAAAAAAAAAAATCGGCCTAGGCGACGAGGGACGGATTTCCCGAAGAGAACTTTCGCATTTTCACCATTTTTTCCCCACTTGGATGGAGAAAGGGACACGATGGCGAAGAGGAAGTGGTGGAGAGTAAACAAGCTTGCGGAGGAAAAATGTCCGGGCAAAACCCTCCAGCAAGAGAGCTGCTCCCCAACAAATTCACCTGCTATTGGAAACCGGTATATAATACTGCGGACTTATAGAAAAAAGTCTGCAAGATGTGCCGAGGGGTTGAAAAGGAAGGTACACCAATCCTGACGAATATTGGAATATTAATACTTTGGCTGTATACAGTTTTGATCGCGTTTTGATGGTATAGCCACGGGGCTAAATTCCACCGATATTAAACATTTAAAGGGGACAATGCACCCCACTGAAAATTTTAACGTCCATCCCTTTAGCGTACTGCATAATGAGACCCTCCAACTATACCCAGTATAAGTTACGACCTGGACATTTTGCAGGGAAAGATAACTTATAATCAAACTCCGAACGCGGGCCCCGCAACTTCAACAACAATTTGTCGAGGGACCGTGATTGACCCTACCCCTGATTTAGCAAACGAGCTGGCCGGGAGAGACAGCAAACAAGGCCTATCTTCATAGGCTAGTAGTCAACATGGCCGCATAGCCATCGATTTTCTGAATAGTAGTTGCAGTGCAATTCGGGACGCCCCAAACATTTTATGCCCTAGGTAAGGTAGACATTTCAGCCAGACCATATACACATGACGCTCAACCCTCCACACACTAACTCTATAACCTGATTAATTTACTAGATGCGGGGGGAAAAAAGGGTCCCTCCCACTGAAAACATTACTAATGGAGGCGGGATTTTGTAATTGCACAAGTGAGCATGGACATGGGGAGCTCTTTCTGTCCATTCAAGGCCTGCGCAGAGTCAAATAGCACCCTCTATAATGTATATACCCTGCCCCCTAACCCTTAATTGAACGTCATTTAAATCGGTGCGAATCATTTGTTAGGTTCGTTATTAAGAGTGATGATGTGTCAGGAGCGACTTTGTGCTGCGTCCGGCAAATCCCAGGATAAACAGTCCGAGAGGGGCCGGCACACTTTATGAAATAATATCTGCCCTGGAGTTTTGGGAGGGAGAAACCCGCATGGGACGGAATGGAAAATTGGGCAAAGAAAAAAAAAAACCCCATGGTAGGCCTAATTGGATATTGCACCAAGTACAATGCAGTATGAAATGGTCTTGGGCGCTGAAAACCCATTCTATTGAACTTCCCATTTGTTTCTTCACGGGGAAGTGGAATCGCATGTTTATAGGGCATTAAATCTTAACGACGGCAATAACTTCGTACTTGAGTAGATATTACATTTCGGATGCGGAAATTCCATTAGGAATAACACGGTAGTGGATGCTCCATTTCAAATGCTCGTTTCGATTGTGGTCCGAAGGACACATATGTGCCTGGCACACACATTGTGTTAAAACTCTTCAGACCGAATGTACTCTTTTCAATTATGAATTTTCCCTAACAACGGCCAGTGTGTATAATGTCTTTGGGCCCACTCGTGTGAAACAACACGATAATCAAAGTTGATGACAGCACCAAGCTAATGCTGTTAATAAATTTACAAACACGGAAGTTATTATCAAGGATCGATTTACACCAGTGTCTGATTAGTTTGGACTGTAATCGTCCCCTGAGGGATTATTCCCCCCTCTGGCAAAGACCAGCCAGAAAAAAAAGCTGGGGCGAGATATAAAACGGCATGTCGATGGGAATATGGCGATGAGGTGGTCTGGCCCAGCCAAATCTCAGGCCGCATTCAACGCGAGCGGAACGGCCTTTTGATGAAGTTGAGATGTAGGCCCCGGTTATGAAAACGGATAGTTGAACAGAACAAGAGGGTTCCGGACATGATGAAATTCCAGCTGGGTTCCAGCCCGAATCAGGCCAGTTTTTCGATTTGTAATCACGTGTGTAAAAGTGTGGACTTTTGGGACCCAGTGCTGTGGGGGCGAACAAATTATTCAAGGGGCAGGCGACTTGAGTATCTGGGCCATAACAAGGAGATGAAATATAGGCTCATACCTAGCCAGCTGATGGCAAGCAAAGTTTCATTAGAGTTGGGGCTAGGCGTTTGCCTTCATACCGGTTTTAATGAGTCTAGGAGGCGGGAGCAGTCGCCATTAACTGGAGGAAGTCATATGTCTCCAGCAGCTCTGCATTGATCACCAAAGTGCGAGGAGCACTCTTAAATAAGCCTTCACACTTGTCATGGCCTCATTGGACCCCAATTTGCACCATTCAAGCCAAGACAGCCAGGTGAACAAACGAAAATGCATAGGCCTACATGCTAATTGCCGCGTAATTAGAGGTTAGGCCCAATCTGGTAGAGGAACAACTTTTGAGTGACGCTGCCAGGATTATCCCTTAATTTTCGCAGCACTTTGGACCAGCGTGGTCGTGCCAATCCTTCGGAGGAAAACCGGTTCACATTCTCACTTGGGATAGTCCAAGTGGAGGAAGGCAGCATTATCCTGTCATGGCCTCCGGGGATGGAGCTCAGCTTTCCAACTCACCTGCATGCGTAGCCTATGATTTAAAAGACAGCCGTGGTTTCCGTCTCGACCAACCTTTTTTTGTGTGTGTTTGTCCATACCACATTAATTGGTATTCGATTCTATGTTGTCATTGCGAGTCAAGTTGCTCTCGAAATCCCTGCTGCCATGGGGTAAAAAGGGGGTTGCTCAGCGACAAGGTGCGTTAACGAGTTCATCAGCTTCACGTTGTAGGTTTTGAACAAATCGTGGGCATGCAAATGAAATCTGCAAAGTCCAAAAAAACCAGTTTCCAGATAACCCAAAGCAAAGATTTGACCTTGCTACATGCTAGTGAAGACAGAAAATCTTGGCTTTCTGGCTCATTGTGAGTCTTTAGGACTGAATGGACTTGCCACAGCAAAAACAATGCTACTTGGTGGTGTAAATAATTCAAAACCGCCAAAATTTCACTTGGTGCAGGCTATGCCCACGAAATGCAGTATGTCTTTCTACAGTAGAGTGACATACACATTAGTACTATAAATAAAAATGGCCATCAATATCACATCAATATGGCACTAGCCCATTCATATTTTACCCTAGCACCTATGTTACGTGTCAAAAATGCAAAACAACAACAACCACAACAACAACAACAACAAAAACTGCAGTCTCTGCCTGCATGCAAGGAACAAAAAGTGCGTGGACCGTACTTGATGCGTGTTGCTCGAACGCGTACAGGCCAACCGATCACACATGACGGTTATTCATGCCCGCCACGAGTTCAGGTGGTCAATTACCGAGTTCATTAAGCAAATTTACAGAAAACAAATTATGAATAATCGCATCGCAATGAATCGGGAACATTGATTGATTACTACACCGGCTTTTGTAACGTCATCTCATTACCCTGTGTAATGTCACGCGACATCCCGTTAATTATAATCGCTGCACACATTTTCATAACATTGCTTTTATTAATGCAGAAACGGCGAGCTGGAACGAATTGTCGCAGCGGATGTTTTGTGTGTGGAAACGCTTTTTAATGAATTTTTCTCGCGCGGGTAAAGCTCCTTCCTCGACACGAGAAAATCTGACCGGAACCCAGTTTAAGTAGCGGCTGAGAGGAAATGAAGAAGGGAGGATTTCCTTGCGGTTTGGCAACCGACAGTTCTCCAAGGAAGGTTTGGCTGGAAGCTGCAGCCTCTCTCGCCTAGAGAGAGAAAAGAGCGGACACGCTTGACCGCCACATTGGTCCTACTTCACCGGAGGATTTTCCGGACCGCCGCTCGCCACGTTCTCAAGGAGACCACTATGGGACCCTTCTCATACTCGCCTGCTGTCACATTCCACCACACATTCGACATTGTTCATACTGCTGATTTCAGTATTTTTTATAAAACAGCACACGACTAATTCAAAATGGAAAAGAGTTTTATAACTCACCTTGTATTTTTGGTGAATCCTTCTCATCCATCTTTTCCCTTCATTCCCAACTGTCAGCAAAAAAAAAAGTTGTGGTGTCGGACATGTTGACAGGGAATATGGGCGATAATATTGTCGACCTCACACAGATAGCTCTTCCGCACGAACCCTCCTCACGCTCTTAATCAATATAGTTTTCGATGTTTGTGTTGCGGGATGGACGTCCGGGATACCCAACTTGACGTGTGGATGTAAAGTCAATAAGAGATGAAGGAACCACTGAACTCTGGAGGGGCAATTTTGGGATTGGGAAAAGTTACAACGATTGTAGATAATTTCATCTGTCCGCAAGAGGCAATATTTGGTCATAAAGTAGAATAAGTGCCTGGAATTTTGGAATAGACTATTCGTCTTTATGCTGTCGTCTTTCGCAAAACTGGAAACGCGAACGACCTACAATATACAACAGATTTGTGACGGATACAAGCAGCCTAAAATGTCATAGCTGACTGGATGCAGAAACATGACAGTCCTGTGAAATTACGCGAGAAAAGAGTACAATAAATCGGAGTTTACGGCCGTCATAACCCCGCAAACAACTACATCATCTCTAATTTTTCGTACCGCAGACCCGTTCAAAAAGGGCCAAAACTGACCTCGGATCGTAACTCACGGTTTTTTTGTCCTCGGTTCATATCTCCTGCATGAAGGGGAGCCAAGTCGTATTCGCTAATTAGCCGCCAGAAGATGCGCCTGCCGGGAATTTCCGACATTATTTATTTGGCAGCAAAACGGGTCCAAATAAACCCGGCCTACCTTATGCGGGTAGGCAGGATAGGAAAGAGTTTACAAAAAAAGAATTATCAGATACCAGCAGGACCTCTAAACCTCGTTTCGCTACTTAAAATTACAAGTAAGCTGCTTTTCCGCTTGGCATGTTAATTGTCCTGAATGCACGCGACTATCAAATGATGTCTTCCAGCGGAACATAACTTCATCCTCGTGTTGGATCATCCGTGCCACCAGAGAACACTATTAGTCTCGTATAATACAGCATTTATGGTAATGCAAAACGGCAAAGTTAAAATTGGCCATTAGGAAATAAGCTAACTATAAATTTTACTTTAAGACTAGAGCATCCCGGCCAAATGTGTTGCCATTTTTTAAAGGGTGACTGTATGCGCTAACTGTTATTTGAAATGTAAATTTTGTTTTTAAAAATGTTTTAGCTTCAAAATTACCACAGTCCTGTTAACAACGGTGTATTTGTTATGTGTACGCTTTTGCAGGCCGAGTTGAAATTGAATTTGCGGTGACCTAGTCCATAGTGCTATCATTGCTATGCACTATTAGCTGGTGTCCATAAGTAAATTACTTGCCCAAGCCAATATTGCCAAACGAATCATTTATTGGCACAAGTAATTATTATGCATATAAATAATTTTATTGGCAAATGTGTTCAACAGAGGTATAACAACTACATTCTTTTAATGCAGGAGGGAAATTTCTGTATGCATGAAACTAATGCAATAGAGTTTTATACAAATCGAAACGCCCTTAGTAAAAAAAGGCATAATTTTGCAGTAAAAATTTCCAACCTTCGTGGTGAATTTTTATTTCGAGCAATGCAGGCCGCTGAACCTTGACAACTTTGTGCATATTTTATTATAACAACCACTGTACACGAGACAATTGGCCCAGCTACACTTTCACCTAAATACACAATGAGCACAAAAATAGCGTAAAAGAAGCATCAGTGTTGCCTTCTCTTCCATCAGAGCTATTGATCTGCTTCTCTTTGTTGGGTGCTGAACGAGAGAGTGATTTGACCCAAAGAACACTCAAAAGACCTGCTGTCGATACGAAATGAAGACCTGAAATACAGAAAGATCAAAGTCCCATTTGATTGACTTTGAGATATGAGTATTCGAAGTTTGAAGGATGCTTTTGCACAAATTTCTGTAGGAGATTGTGAATATTCGCTATCCGAAAACTGCAAAATTTGTGTCTGATCATACTGATTGTTCAAATAAGTTATTTCTTACGCCATGCTAAATGATGGTATACACCATTTTATATGACGCGTTATATTTTATTATTTGACACAATATTTGATGATTTGAAAATATTTCACTATTGACAGAACTTGAATCACGCAAGATACACTTAAGATATTGACACCTGAAAATGGTGGCGAGGAAGGCCAGGTGCACCGATTCCATGAGGATCCCTAATTAGTTCCGAGTTTGAACCGGAAGAGCTTTCGGGAAAGGCGAGGAAAGCCACTGGGAAAGTTATCCTTCTGAAACATCTCGCAAGTTTATTACCGTCTTGTTAGATAGGATTAGCGGCGAACCTATTTAGTCTCCCAAGATTCATGCTGGCACTTCCGGATCCATGGACACTAAAATTCGTAGTAACGTGATTTACTCCGGTTGTGGCATAAATCTTCGGGAGAGAAAAAAAAAAATCGGAGCGTTCATGCAAATGAATCCCATATTTCAACGTGTAAAATCAGCAAAGAAAGTTCAGAGGACACATCTGCACCTAAATTATTCACAAAGTCATGTACGCTTTAAGTACACATTAGAAGAAGCCAGGCAAGGTGAAATGGGACTAATTGAGAGCGCCAGGCGGCGGCGCCACAACTTAATGCATTATACACTAAACTGCAAGCATGTACTTGGGTACTTGCTACACTATTTACAGGCCCCTCCTTGCTGCCTCCGCAGCTCTCCAGGGCCCGTGTAATTCCCCCGTCGTAAACAAAGGAAAATGGAAATTTGCATCTAGGAAGCTATGCAACATGTTCCCTACAACCCGCCCGGAAAACTTAATTTCACTTCCATAAAATACCTGGCTACCAGCCAGGCTTCTTTTTTCCTCTACTTTTCTCTGATTTTTTTACCCTTTTTTCTCCTTCTTTCGTCTTTCAGATTTTTTA
The DNA here is from genome assembly GCA_000934665.2 of Catajapyx aquilonaris. Taxonomy (NCBI): domain Eukaryota; kingdom Metazoa; phylum Arthropoda; class Diplura; order Dicellurata; family Japygidae; genus Catajapyx; species Catajapyx aquilonaris. Next base: position 51,436 of record JYFJ02001086.1, read on the forward strand.
ATAGCAAAGTCGTAAGGAGAAATGGGAAGAAACAATTCCTTCTCTTTTTATCCGGACCGTTTTTTCTCGGGTTGAGCGGACGGATTTGGAGTTTGCACGCCAAAACCTGGCTTATTAGAGCGGCGAGAAGGCCAGTTTCACATCGATCCAGTAGACGGACCACTCTCTATCAACTTACAGAGGAGCATTCCGCTCTCAAAACTGCTTCATTCATTTTATAACGCATCATGTACTCCTCATTTGTCGTTAGAATAGTGGTTTCAACCGATACTAAATTCCAAAGGGCCAGTCATGTACTATCAGCAAACTATTATTCCGGACACTTTCGAGTGTTTTTCTTATGGGAGAGTGTCCACAATTATTGCGTGAGCCTCAAAATTGATTCGTTTAATATTCTGTGAAGATTGTGATGTAGTGGGGGCCATCTTAAGTTGTGAATAACAGCCTGCAAGATGTCTCTGAAGTATTACATAAATTGGTGTCGGAAAAGACACGCAACGAGGCTTGAATTTGAATTGAAGGGCCACTAAATGTGATGGATTGCACACGCCCGTTAGATAAGGTTGCTTTTGATAGCATAATTGTATACACCTGCGCAGCCCTGGTTGCCGAGCTCCAAGGATTCATGAAAGTCAAATATACTGGACCAGACGAGAGCAATCTGTCTCACAGTGAACGCAGGTATTTTTAGATTTTATTTTCTTGAAATGAACTCAAATTTTATTACAAGTAATATTTTAATTTTAGATTAAATTAAAATAAACATCATTTGCACACCTGGCAGAGGTGTGCGTACGAGTACATATTATTTCATTGCAAAACCGGTATATACTTGGAGGAATTAATTTAATTTTAAAACACTAGAGTTATAGAGCATGCGACCAGTTTTTTTTACGGATGGGGAGGGGATCATTTACTAGCAATTTTCGGTATGGCTCAACATTGCTTTCAATTAACTACACCTCCATTTAGAACTAGACTTTTCTAATTAATACCAGCCTGATCCGTATGATCCTTGAAAACGTAATTGTCCATCTAGTTTTTATTCGAAAGTGCAGCCACCTTTTCCCCCTCTCAACATTTCTATGCCTGCATCGCCATGACGACTGACTCGCCATTTCTGCTTTAAAACTCACTTTTCTAAACATTAATTAAACATTGCTCTGCGGAAAAGGCGCCAGAGCAATAAATAATGAAGTTACCAACCTGGTCCGAGAGGAAATGCAACGGTGGACAAAAAGCAGGTAACTACGTTTGCATATTAATTGTGTCAACCATCGGTTGCTTCGCCCATGCGAACCACTCTTCTACCCCCGGCAAATAAATTACATCACGAGGGTACGGTTGCGGGAGAGGAGAAAGAGAAGAGAAGGGGGAGAAAAAAAGGAAAAGACGTTGCAGGATAAAGTGCCTTTCTTTTTCCTGCATTTTCCCTCGCTTGTTAAAGCTTTCCCCCGTTCTTAAATTACGACGACGGGAGGGTTGAGAGATGGTCCCTAAATCCCCTCCAATCGTCTTCTTTCCGCTCCAGAGGTTATGCGTCTTAGTTCACAGATTCCAGGCTCAGCATCGCTGCTTTTTTTATCGGCATGTTCGCGTCCAACGGGAGACATTACTGATTTTTTCCTCAGATATTAATACTTCTGAAATGTTGTCAAAACTTTACAGACTGATATTTTCTTATATTGCTGCTTCAGTCTTCGACACGCCCCATCACCCACCCTCTGAAGGTGCCAGCTGCTGAGGCCCGAATTCTGTTTTTTTTTGCTTTCTTCCTAAATGGCAGTGGATCTAGATTTGGCGCTCATATGACTGCTAAGAAGGGTTAGTCCGGCTTTAGAGTGGTGCTAAGATGGCTTGGGTATAGTAAAAAAAAAATATTTATTTGAAACCCAAATAATTGAACCAAACCACATGGTACACCCTTTGGAAGCATATAGAGTCGTATTTTTGAAATGTCTCGCACAAAGCACGTATGTGTCGCGGATTATTAATATCCATAGGTTCAGCCCCCTCTCTTTCCGTTGTTCCTAATTCCCACGCGAAGAAGTAATCAATGCCGAAGGCACTTTCCGATTTTGCTGCATCGGTGTTTCTGGGCTCTTTTTGGAGGAAGCCAAGCCAGCACCTTCTTGGGCCGAAACAAGAACTTGCAGCCTGGGAGAACTGGGCAAAAGAGAAGATGGCCGCCTGGTGGAAATGTGACAGATGCTGCGCTGGCTTTTTAAAGCGACCCTCTCGTGTTCTGCTGACGGATAGGGGATTGGAGGAGACATGCGAACTAGGGAGAAAGAGAGAGAAAAAGGTGGACTTCGTCAACGGAAATGGAGGTGCCAACGGTCCCTTCTCAACTTCTTCCACTTGAGGCTTAAAAGCCTCGTAAAAGATCGACGGAATCTGAATGGCACTCTTGCAGCCTCCAGACCTGCTCAATACGGTCGAATTATTACCAGGCAGTACATCATGTGTGGTGGACAGCCAGTGACAAGCGATGACACCCGTAATGATATGACGATATTAATCGTCTTGTAAGTGCATAAACAAGCATTTGGGTCCAAACTGAGCAAATTGGGCCGCGACAAAAGACAAAATCCTGGTCTGAGGGGGTCGGCATCCAGCAGTGTCCCCCTTGATAGCCCCTTTTCAACCGATACCTTGACCATAACAAGGCATTCAGCTGTCAGAAGCGGGCGATTTGTTAAGGTGGATTTGGTGGTTGTCAGGAGGGTACAAGTTGGGGGAGGGTTGAGGGGTGGGCATGTCCCAAAAAAGATCCCCCTGGGTGTGTGTGCCAGGCGATTAATGTGCGAGCGGTGATTGCACATGTTGCTAAGGATGGACCCGAGGGGGGAGGCTGCAATTAGGTTCTCGAGGGGAGGTTGGCCCCACCACTTCTTGTCGGCGCTACATGGCGCCCCCCACTTTCGATTATGTGCACCTTCGTAGCCTCGACACGAGAGATGGGGGGTGAGGGAGGAGAGAAAAGCCTTCGTGTAACCAAACCCGTTCCTCAAGATTACAGCACCCGTCACACCGTGCTGCAGGTATTAAAGCAAACACGTTGCCTGTCACTCTCAGCAGCCCTCCCCCACTTCAAATAGCCCCATAAATGTCGCAACCACCGCCTGATGCAGGTCTTGCTGGATTTTCAATGATAAACCACAATAATAGTAGTCTCTGGCACTCTTTGCCATCCTAGAAATCCTCCATTTCTTCACTCTGATCCCCAACTACGCTACTGTTCTAGGGTTGCCTATCAGTACTCTGGCCCGTGTAGATGGTTACCCATGCCGCATCGGATATTGGAATGGCTAATATCTATTCAAGTCTCATATTTAAGTCCCTACAGGGGCTACAAGGGCATAGCTTGTTCCCATGAGGTGAAGGGGAAGAATTTGTGGGCGTGTCTCTTTTCATTCTTTGTCTCTGTCCGAACCAACCAGCCCTCCCTTTTTCTCTTCCCCTCATTCTTTTTGCAAAGAGAGCAATACTACATTGTATGCGTAATGTATACTGCGTAATGCTTCTGAAAGATGTGGCCTAAAATATTGATGTCACGAAGCATGGTTGTTTGATCAAGCACGAAAATGCAGTGATGCTGGACCATACAGTGGAAGCTTGTTGGACTCTTCGAACGATTTTCAACGCATTTTTGTCGCATATTACGAAAACTTGTTCAGTGTGAAACCTTTTTGCTGAACGGAGAATTTTGTGTTGTGGTATTTATGCTCTGTTTGTTTATGAGGAAGTTGTGCGGATTGCCTCGAATAGTTAGGATAAACGCACTTAGCTGAGTGCTTCGGGTTGTAAGATAAAACTTTTGATCCACTGAAGTACCGCCTTCCAATCTCTTGGGAGATGGGTTCAAACTCCGCTTTAGAGGTTCGTAATGAATCGTAATGAACCTGGAAGATTGTATGTATAAACAGCATTTAATAATCATCGAAGAGAGAGCCCTTTGATATCAGAACAAGCATTTCGATCTACTTTTCTGTCGCTCAGATCTATGTGTCAGGTCTAGCAAGGACTGTCAAAGCCCTTTATAAATGGTTCAGACCGTTCACAACAATTTATCAGGAACCAGTCACCTAGAAAATGTGAGGATGAATAATCGCACTCCTCCGTGGCCAAAAATTGTTCAGTTCTCCCCATGAAAATTATGGTCCCGCTGCGGCTGCGTCTGGGCGACATCAATGAATATATTACATGACGTGGCAAGAAGTCCTATTTTGAGTTTGACACCCACTCATTTGTTTTTTCTCCGTGTCACAGTGGAATGTTATGCATCATGATCCAAGTCCCTATCAAGTTCAAGGAAAATTTTCAAGTTTGCAAAAGCACGTTATCTGAACCTGGCACTGCACATCTGTTACCACGTAATGTGCACATTTGGCCAGAGTATGCTTCGGGTTCGGGAGATTAAATGTCGGTTAATAAACTAAGCGCAATGCAGTTACAAACATAATAATAGTATTTACATTAAAAGGGGGTCATTTAGGAGAATGACTTTCATAGCCCTGGTTTGTGGCGAGCAGAGCACCTTATAGCAGGAGCCACTGCATTATTATAATGCCTACTCTCTTTGATGTACAAAATTATTAAATTGCACTACTAAGCTTATGATGAACGAAATGAGCTACGCGGTTTATACAGTGTAGCTTAATAGGAATGCCGGCTTATGACTCATTTTTTGATCCCTACTCTAGCACTGATTGTCGGTAGAAATGGAGGACCGCTCCGAGCAGTGTTGGTAGCGGTAGACAAAAAAAGAGAGAATATTTCCAACTCTGCGAGAAGAGCAGGAGATGAGGGCCCCATTGGGACTCTGACAAATGCGGCAGGCCGTAAAAGAATAGGGGTGCAGGAGCTGAATAGCGCGGGGGAGAAAAGCATTGTAAACGAAAATTGTTTCCATCTCATGTCACTAGTTGGGAGGGGATGGGGTGTAGGGGAAAGAGTGACGGCCACACCATGTTAAGGGGCATTCTATAAAGTTTCAGACTCTGCTTCCGCGTTTTGTGCCCACCAAAGGGCTCATTTGGTAATGGCTCTATAAACACATTGGCTTTCGCCAGTGAAAAAAGAAAGACGAGGAATAATGTGACACTTGGTCCCCTGAAGCCAAGGGTCCTTACAAATTGGTAGTGGATTATTTTTTGTGTCATTCTTACAAAGGAAAAGAATTTATGCCTTGGCAACGTCCTTTGTAACCAACTTGTGTAGAGGGCCATCCGTGGTAAGTGGGTAGGAAAACTATAGTAGCCTAATATTGAATGCACATGCGTACCACGTGTGATGAGGAAATTCAAGCGTAACTTCCACTCATTTCCTACGCCATCTTTGTGCAGTCGACGAACTTTGGCATTACCCCAAGGAACAGGGGCAAGATTTCCCCAACCGCAAACTGCCACCTCCAGTCCCCAAAAGTGGCCCTACCACTAGGACGCTCCGATTCTGACCACGTCCGTCATTACTCTTTAAGTAGTCTCATACATAAACAAACGGGGGCTCGAACCTTCTTCCCTGCTGATCCTCCCAAAGTACTCATTGGGCCCCTCCCGGGTCTCTACTCACCTCCCTACTGAAAATTTTGTGCAGATCTCCCTCAGCCATTTCCATCAGCCATGATTCGGGGGAGGAGATTCCAACACAAAGCCCTTTGCCGGGGACTCAAATTACCCCGGCAGCGGGGACAACAGCTGCTAATAAAGCGTGAGGATGGCGATGACGAAGTGGCGAGCTGCCGTGTGAAAAATGGACCCCAAATGGAACGTGTAATTGGGCAGGCCTTGTTTCCTTGTGGCAGCAGGCAAAGAGAGAGAGAGGGGGGGGGGACTACAAGGAGCAATATGATTATCTTTTCTGCTGACTTCATGTCCTTCCCAGTGGCGTCAGGGGCTTGTCTGTTGGACCCCGTAGAGAGACCCCATTCCCCGCGGGGCTCTCTTGCTCTCAATGAGGGTACATTGTGCCCCTAATTAGGCTGGGATGCCCCCAAGGGCCCGAGTTAGAGGGAGGGGATAGGAAGCTTCTTGAGATACAGGTTCTCATTGCCACTTTCTGGTTTTTGTCTTCGGATGTCGGTAAGTCGTGGCTCTCCGGATAGTACAGATCGTGGAGATGTTTTGACGGAGTTTTGGTTGTGCTCAAATTGTCAAGGGGTGTTATTTTGGTCGTGTGCGTCACGTCTTGGCGAGGATCAGAAGCGGGATGATTCAAGATTGACAGCTCTTAGGAGTAGTTTCGGTAAATAAAGGCAGATATAGGCACAGGCCCATATTTAGACGAAAATTATGAACTGTCATATACCTCCATTGCTCATATTCCATAACTAATATGGGATGGGGTAAAAAGAGTTCCACGGAATTAATGTGCAAGGTTTCAGTGTCCTAGAAGACTTAATTTTCCGTTTATTAAACTCTTGGAACTCGAGGTACCATCACAATAAGTAAAATCGATTGCATGTAATGAATGATGGGATGCAATAACATGAGCGCAAAGGGCAATCACACCGAAGGGAGGTCGTGGAGGCCCTCAATCATGGGCGTAAAGTCAGCATAACACAAATGCCATGGCATGAGTTGTAGAATATGATTATTTTCTGGAGCATGCAAAATGTACCCTAATATTTGAAACAGTAATAGTATGGCAACGTAATATTGTTACAATTGGTAGGCTACTATTATATTCGTCATTATCATTCGAGGCCCTAAAATGCAGCACGATCAGAGTCACCCTGGACTGATTTCGAGATATGAAGGTTTGAAATTTGAAGATTACATTATGCCTTATGGGAGGTTTCCTTTTCAAAGATTTCTCTAAGGGAGCTGTAATAATATTCTTTCATCGGAAAACTGACTTGACCGTCAGAACGGTTCCTTCCAGTAAGTCTATTATATTAAACAGTGTCTGACCCAATTTCAACCGAAAAGTGACTCAGATCGTTCTGCAATAAAATCAGGTCTTCATTTGAATGGAGTCCGCGGATTCAGAAACCCGCGTGTAGTCATTCATTGAGGAATGGCCGCTATTAGCCTTGCTCGGCTACGTAAATATTAAATGGTATTTTGTGCTTACTAATGAGTAATGATGGTAACGGAACTCTAAGGCTTGGTATTTGTGTTATGTATTGGAATAATTTTGCTGCAATTATCCTTTTATAGGAAAAATCCATAAACCAATGCAACCGCTACACCATGCTTTATAATTATCATCATGTTAATTCAGAAGGAGAATTCAATTGCGAAGTTTTGTCTAATATCGAATCACAAAGCCTGAACAAATATCAATTTACGCCTCCTCTCAGTAAGTTATAGATCGTCCCCCCAAATTACCCATCTACATCATTTAATTCCAACGCGACGTGAGCTGCATGACGTTGTTACTGATTGAACAACAACAAAAATAGCACAATCATGGAACGGTACATTGCCTGCAACCCTGCATGCGTGTATGTATCCAGTGTGTCTGGTACCCAACTATTCCCAGGTTGGTCAAACATAGCAGCTGCTATATAATAATTGGGCTCCTCGATCCGAAAGGCTACAAAAATAAAAACTTCGGACAAAATTTGTGATAACTAAATAGACCCCAAAATTTGGAACACACTGTATTTTGACAATTTAAGCATGAAATTGAGACGATCATTTGTGACGGTTAGAACTAACCGTCACAAATGATCGTCTCAACTTATCTTAATAACAAAACTTTTTGTTATTAAGATAAGTTGTTGTCTCTTAACTTAGTAATACACCTCCATCCACATAAACAATATTTCGCATAATAAGCGCCAGTGCTTATCATTTACCAGCAGGCTACATTGCTTATGTTATTGATGTACTGGGTACAGCATAATATGTGAAATTGCAGCGCTCATAAAATTTCAAGATAATTCGAGTTAAGATTTCGGGCTAATCCACTTCTTTAAACACGATGAAGTAACGCAATGCCAAATAAAAGAACGGAACTGACTATACTCCTGTTTTCCGCCTGTCACTCCGCACGTAGAAGGAAGTCTTATTAATAACGACACGCAATTTCCCCAAAAAGCCTTCCTGAAGCCCGGCTACTTCATACACGACACCACGAAGTCCACATCACCCCTACATTGTTGCCGCACATCTGATAGCTTATCACGCAAGAGTGCAATCCACAAAAAAATCCACAACGTATGTCTGTGTACATACCAGTACCGACCTTAATTTTCACACCCTTGATCTCTGACATGTGGTCCCCGGACAGGCATAAAAATCCGGCGATGGCGGTGCAGGCCTTTTAATTGCAAGGAAAGGCAGGCAGGGGCAGGCGATGTAATCAGGCGAGGGGCCGGATACAGCATCCCCCTGCCGAGTGGAAAAAGGGGTTGTAGAGACAGTCGGAGAGAAGGGGGTGCTCTCCTCCATGGAAATGACCGCATTTTCCGCCGAATTTCCGTCGCCGCCTGCGGAATCTCAGGATCGCCGATGAACTGTCTCTTTGCCCCGAGAATGCTCTCCTCCTTGCCCAAAAAAAGGAGGGACTCTCCTTTCCTTCCAGGTTTCTTATCTGGACCCTGCGCAGTCTTTTCTCATTTTTGTATCATGGAGTAGTAGTAGACATTATGAAATCTGTATGCAAATCAGGTCAGTGCGGGTAGCAGGGTTGCGGGGAGGGATACTATTTTGTTGTTAAATTACGCGTGCAAAACGTTGTTTGAACTAAGCCATGCGCTGGCTCCAGCAAATTAGTTTGCAACCAACTGGTCTTGTGCAAACAGGACGTTTGTTTCAGTCAACAAAGCCAATCAAAACATGAAATCTCCTTTCATCTCTAATTACGCCCCCTAAATTATCATCGCATTGCCTTCCCACTTATACCCTAATGATCTCTCGGATTATTAAGGCGGGGGAGTAAACTGGAGAAGAAGAGGTTTCGGTTGGTATGACTGAACCTTTGTTGCCAGTTTTGGGTGTTCATGGTTGCCAACTGAGGGGTGGTGCCAACTTATCGAGTGTCAGCCAGGTCTTTGGACTTTGTTGCATCACTCGGATGCCTTTTCACTATGGTATTGCCTTTACGTACGCGGCAGCAGGGGTCCTCCCATTAGAATGAGTGATTTGTTCTGGTAGCTTGTAGCCCATGGCAGCCCTTGACAATTCCGATTCATCTTGGTCATCCGCTGGAGGGACTAGGGGGCCAAGGACTACCTTCTTCCGAGTCCTCAACTTCTTTTCACCGTCTACCAAAGTCCACCGACGGATGAATAGATGCTCAGGGGTTCCGCGGGGTTTATAGCTCCACTCTCTTCATGCTTGAGGATCCTATTTACAAGTGATTGGGACGCCGGATATTTAACCACAAGCACTGCCCCTTTTTTTCCTGCTCGGAACCCTTACCGAAACTCTTTTTTTTTCCTATTCTTTCAACAACCATCGACTTAACATTCACAAGGACAACGCCGTTCGTGTCTTGGGTACCCTGTCGCCACTTTTTGTGCTTTTCTCAGCAAGTTCTGCAACGGCAACTTGGGGAAACATTGATTTGTTTCTAATTAAGCAACCTCAAATAATGTCTGACAGCACTTCTTCCTCCCTCCTTGAAATGTCAATATATTTTTTTCTTTCCTCCTCCTCCTCCTCCCCCTCCTGGTCCGTGGCTTCCTAAAACTTGGTAAGGTGTTACGGTTAGTGTGGGTTAAGAGAGCCATCACGGGTACACCGTGGGTGGCGGTTGATCCTCCTCCGATTGGCCCAGAGAGGTTGGGGGGTTGTGGGGGTTAGAAAAGTGTGGGTCGGTGAACCCCATGGCCCTACCCACTCGGGCGGCTTGCGTGGCCTTCCAGCTGCCCAAGGTCCACCATACTCAAGAAGTACGGGGGGTCTCCCAAGCCTAGCGGCTTTTACACGGGAGGCGCCTATCCAACAGCATGCTGGAAAAAGAGAGAAAAAACTTGTGCTTTTGTATCAGCCAGTCGTCGCTACATACGAGCCATTCCAGACGTCTTTTAAACGCGGATATCCAGTACCGGGAGAACTGGATGAAATTTGTGTAAAAATACTTGGGAGGACTTGGACGCCAATTCTCACGTTTTGTATACAAGGCAGAAAACGCCAGCCATGTGTAAACCTCCCGGGAAACGCATGACTTGAACTCGAGATTTGAAATGTACTCACCGGAACAGGTGACTTGCACATACCTTTTTTAACTCGCCGATTTCACACACTCACACATGAGAATAGTCAATAATCCGCAAATATAGTCAAATTCCCACCCATTAGCGACAATAAACACTTGGGTTTCCGGTTTGTGCATGGGTGTCCGTGTGTGGTCTTGGCGCCTGACGAGAAATCTCAATTTAAAGACATTTACAACCTTTTAAGTACTAAATTACGGTGCAATGGATATGGCCTGTGAGAAAGAGTTAGCGTCTCCTGAGTTCTCAGGTGGTATTCTCTGGCCCATTGAAGGCGGTAATGTATTATCTGGAGCCCACTGTTGAGAGAACCGTTAAGCCCTGCCTGGAAGGTGGAAATGGTGAAAAATGGAGCTTAGCTACATCTCCGGTCCTTTGTTACGTTTTCTTTATTCCTTTCGGCACCACGCTACTAAATGAAATATTACGGCTACTTATTGCCGGTCGTTGTCTGCTATTCCATGTAATGCGTGTGCCAGGAAAATAATTATCAAACTGCTTACGCCATACATTAACTCGCGCTTTAAATTATTACCATGGGAGAAAATGTCAATGACCAAGTGATCAAGGATCAATGGACGAAAGACGTGAGCCAGGTCTTTGACTAAAATTAGGGCCATCAAGAGTAACAACTTGCCCGGCATATTGGAAAAATAGGACATCATGCATATCCTTCAGGCCCTAGAAGCGAAGCCGAAAAGCCTCTCATAAAGTCGAGGTTCTTTGGGCCCTGTCCTTGTCTTCCCCTCTTTCCACCACTCCATCATCTTCATCCATTAGGATCTCCGGGAAGCCGAGAAAAGACGTAAATCCACTTCACTTTCCCCTGGCAATCCCTCGGGAATCATCCCGAGTGCACCGGCCTAACTTATCCTAGACCACACCCAGCGATATTATAATCACCCGAATAATTCCATCCGGAAGTCACTCTCTTCAGAAACACCTCCTGCTTTCGTCATCTTCCCTGGTGGCGTCCGTCAAACCGCCATTAGGATTTCATACCCGACAGAAACGCAAAGAGCGGAATTGAAAATGGCTCCTCTGGGGACATAACATCAGGCTAATTTCATCAAATGATGAATTATTAAACAGATTTGATGTCCATTATAATAACTCTGATGTGCATCTCCGCTGCCTTGGGGTTGTGGAGTAGTCAGCTTGAAAGGTTTCCCCGATTTTTCAAAGTTCCTTTCCCCACCTTTGAGCCACATAACCTGAAACTTCCACTGCAGCATTGTCATTGGCTGGGGAGGTCAAAATTTTCTAAAACCTTACATTTAGGCACATGCCGTTTTTTTAGACAGATATTTTCTTCCGTTAATCAAATTACTGTGTTGGAGACACGCTGCACTTTTCTTATTGAAAAGGACGTGTGGTTACGATAGAAGTGTGTCGGTGATGCAGTTGTCAATTATTTGATTTACAGTTTCCTAAATGACCAACGTTTCAATTTCTGGTCGCATGTGTACACGGAAGGAACTGTAATTCGGAAGCATTTGCCTCTTTTCATTTTAAAACTCAATTGTTCGAACTTGAACTCACAAGAAGCTAAGAGACCTGCCTTGATTCTTGGGCTGAAAGCTATTATTATCACCACTAAAAGCATCCTCCTCTGAAAATGAGACGTTCTGGCTTTCAAAATGCACCTGGCGGCTAAGGCACGGAACATGTTACCAGCAGAGAAAGTAAGCTGTCGGGAATTTACAATGGAATATATATATTTTTAAAACTGTCCAGAGCCATTTTAAATTATCTGATCCAGTTGATCACTACTGACAACAATTCAAAGTTTATTATACAATGCTGAAGAAACTCTAAGTGGAGTAAACGAGGTTCCAAGTTCTGTGTCCATACCATGTGAATGTCTGTGAAGATGTGAGAGTTTCCACGTAGGCTGCTCGAGGGTATGACCGATGTGTGAATCACGAGGAAACTATCGAGGCTTCTTTAGAACATGCACATACACTATGCTATCACGCAAGTATCAATTTAAAAGACAAACTTGCACATTGCATCCGCTCTTCCTCTAATCGCTCATGTAGAAAATGAAGCCAGAAAAAATATAGTGAACCAGCATATTTTGTACCGGACGATAGCCAGCAAGTAGTTTGTTTTTCATCCAAAACGTGACGGATAAAAAAAGTGTGCCTAATTTTGTTATACTTCACGCGTTCATGAATTGAACTATACAGACCCTAAGTTTCCGATTCCTGTTCTATATTTCACCCGATAAAATCTGGCGGACAAAACTAACGAACCACTGCACCAACAAGCGCATAAAAAAGATGAAAGGTGATTTAAAAGAGGACTCGTTAGCTCCATTGCTGGTGTTTGAACAATTCATTTATTGTAGACCACCATCACAGCTTGCTATGCTGGTCCTACCTACTTGGGGACACCAGCCCCTCAAAAATGGGGTAGGTTGTAAGTGATGGGCACTTTTGCACCCCGCAGTGCGTCACAGATGCAGAATGATATCTTGGCCATGAGCGTATAAATTGGTTAGTGTCCCAGCAGCATGCAGTAGCTTTGGAGGAAAAATGATAATAATGAGCTCGTCCAGCACTCTCAGATAAGATCTTTAGAGAAGGATCCTTCATTGGGGATTCTTCCCACTCATTCTTGGTTATGGGCGTGTTTTTTAAGGTGATGTTCATGTGGGTTTGTACAAGTTCACTGCATCGTGAAATGTTGAATAAATAAGCCTGACATCTCGATGAAGGATGGCGTGGGAATTATACCTTGGCATTTTCCCCTGCCAGCTTTACACTTGACGGATTTTAGGAGCCAACAAAGGAGAAGGACCTTACAAGATTAATACTGCACCCTGTGTTTTTGGTACAAGTTAACGTTAAGCGCCAAAGACATCTCGCAGTTTTCGTCCATTTGTAAAGTAAATGCTCGCCCATAACAAGCGGCATTACTGTAATTTTCCCAGCGATCTTTGTCTGTGAGGTACAGGATGAAATGATTACATTGTTAACTAACCAGCTTGAGACCGAATGCCACCATGTTTCTAACAAAACCATGCCTGTTTTTCTGACATGTCTTGAAGTACTTTGATTGTTCCTTGCAGGTGTGGGAGTGGAGACACCATCTGCTCGTGTTAATAGTGGCCGCATTATCTGCGGCCCAGCCTTCTGCCAGCCCTGGGCCGGGCCCTCCTTCACCTGCACCTACACCCCAGTACTTGTACTCAACCACCCCATACTCGACACCGTCGTCACAACTGTCCTCACCACCTTCCCCGACTCCATCGTCCTTACCTCCCCACAGCACACCCGACCCAGAGGAAACAGTTGACCCGGATGACCCGGATGGTTGGTGGGCCGAAGCCGAGTTTTGGGACACGATTCAACCGGATGATGAGGATGAAGTATGCGATGGTGATACCAAAGGAGGGTGCGGTCCTCCGTGGTTTCCACCGCTTCCTCCGCCTCCACCTCTGCCGCCTGCTTTCCAGCAGCTTTACGGAAACAAAGAGGCATCGGCCGAAGGATTTGACACCTGCAACCTTTGTGCGTGGGCCAGAAGCAACGATTCGTCCGATCTTCTTCCATCGACAGGTCTGTACCACTTGTTTGCTCTGACAGTCTTTATTAATTACAATCGCTTATTTGATACGTATATTATACCTTTTTAAAACCGGTTTCCCGTGAATGTTTCCCAGCACACGTTTATTTTTGGTTAGAAATACAACTGAGCCCAACCAAACCGAAATGAAACGCGTTAATTGAACAAATGCTCCCTGGCTGGGATGGAAATGACCCGGTCTTTCGTATGAGCGATGTTCGACCTACGCACTCCAGTTCACCTTCCAATTGGCTGAATCCACTGAACCATGAATCCGCCCCTTCCACATACACGTGAAACACTGGAATAGGCTACAATTAAACCACGATATCCACCGCATCGATTCTACCACTGCAATCGTTCTCTGCCTCAGAACCCTCCACAACCCCTAACCCAACCCCTCCCAATATCCGCGGTCTTAATGCACCCGGGACATGTCCCTACCGTAAATACTACCAACTCCCTGGCATTTTATTAGTAGTAGGCCTATTAGGAGGAGGATGGATGGGGAGGAGGGATGGGGATGCCGCAGAATAATGCGCTGGAATTCTGGGTCCCTCTTTTCCCTCTGTAGAGGCTAAAATGGCCGAATAGTAGTAAGGTGTGGGAGAGAGGGGTTGGGGAAGGGGACCCATATTCTCCAGCAGGCACACCGCGGTGCAAGGACTAATTGTGTTCCACTGATGATTTCTGACGCTAATTAACACCCGGCGCCCCTCGACCTCCCTACCGAGTTATAGGGTGCGAGTTTGCGGAGTGGAATGGATGGGGGGAGGGGGAGGGAGTGTGCGGTGGGTTGGGGAAGAGGGTGGGTTGGTTGGTGGGTGAGGGATATGTGGAGTATGTGATTGTGTGTATGCTGTTGGAAGGGACATGGGAACGTGCGGTGTCGCTGCACAAATAAATGTCATTAGGGGACGGAATGGCGGCATAGCCTCTGCCCCATTCAAATTGATCATTTCTCTCATAATGTAGGACCACAAATCTGAAATCATAATTATCTATGTAATTAACAACAACGAAAAAAAATGAAATGACACATCAAGATATTTGGTATGATAATTCCAGATGTATGTTACACTGCACTTATCACATTAATCCTAGTGTCATTTTTGGGTTTGGCAGATTAATCTCTGAAGTCGGTAGTAATTATTTTCAGACTCTATCCACCCGAATCGGGGTTTTCCAGATGTTTTCTGGAAGTCCAACACGCACATATTTCAAGTCCAAACTTCGGCTTGATTTCCCTTTTGATAAACTGAGATTATTTTCCTAGGAACGTGTGCCACCACACAACCCAACTTCCAGAATAGAAATGATGATGTAACTGCCAAACTCGGGTGTGGCAACGTAAAATAATTGCTTGTAAGGTTTCATCTCTGCTTCCATCGTATTAGAGTATCCTTTTTTGAAGACCCGGTAAAAAATACCACGGAAAGATAATTTTTAAATGCCACTGACAGGCACATTTCTTTTGATCAGAGTAGTGATGGCTTAATAATATATGGGCGGATGTCGAGTGGGCGGTGAGAAGGCATATTTTTCTTGCAGAGGAGGACTTGATTACAGTGTATTTATTCTGAACTAGAAAGTGTTCTCTTTAATGATTACACGAATTAGATTTGCGGTTAGTTTTTTTCTTCACATGTCCAGGCGGCCACATTAGGAGGTTGTGAATAGTTCGAAGAAGTAACCATTACTTCTGAAGCTATCTGGAGATGAATACATGTGTTTTTTTGTTCAGCGTCAGCATAGATTAGGCGTGATAATTGGCTCAGAATATTGCGATGATGAAAATATACAATTATCACCAAAGAAGCAAAGAAATGGCAAAGATTCAATATTTGTGCACTAATTTACAAAACAAGCACATACTTAAACTGCCTGCCATGTTGGTTTAAGTAAGTGCTGTACAGTGATGTGTAAACCACAAATAGACCTACTGTGTAATCAATCATCAAATGCTGCCCCTTATTCCATTGCAGCACTGTTTACTGCAATGAGCTCATATTAATTGAGAGACGAACACCGGCTGTGCCCCCTTAAATGCTGATTGGCCAGATATGACTTCTATCTGACTATAAATAAATAAATCATGCTAATTGAAATGTGACCATATCTGAGAAGTGACCTTATAATTCTGTAATGAGTTTGGACTTGTGAGCAGCAAAAAATTGTGGAGGCGGTGAAAATGAGGGATCAGGGGGTAATGGGGGGGGGGGGGGTGAGGTGGTGGCGGAGGAAGGTGAAGGGATGGTGCAGAGGACAATTTTACAACCCCTGTGGTATCACCGCCCATTATCCAAGCAACCCTATACGATACAAAAATGATGAGAATCAAATTAGGCGCAACTTAGTGGGGGTAAGCCAGCTTAATTGTCACACAGGATGATATGAAACCGGTTCCTGGGAACCATCCTTTTCAACACTTATCGTTGGGGAGAGTGAAGACGTTTAAGATGCCCCTTAATTTCCACACCTCTTTTTGGGCCAATTAGTGATCTCCTTCGCCATATGGATGGCATGACGATGACTAATGGCAATAGAACCGCATACCTCTTTGCAGGTGACACGAAAATTACACCCTATATAGCCACTCGAGATCCGGGTTTTCTGTCAGCCAGCTGGTAGAAAAGTTACAAATTGTGGATAGTGTGGTTGCAAGACCGAGTATGAAAATTAAGTTTTCAGTGTTAGCTAGATCCAGAAGTGAATGTGCAAGTTCATGACATATTAAGCCTTCATGTTATGAATGGTCTCAATTATGCTGGCGGTAAGTTTAATTTTTTTTAAACCTTAGTATATGGACCTATTTGCATATGCTTGAGAAGTATGCTGTATTACTGAAAATAATGCTTATTTTTATATTTAATTTTATGTATTATCGCGTTAAAATGGATTTTAAACTTAATATGCGAATCTTGAATGGAAAATCACGGTGCTATTTGTGAGGCGCACACAGAAGCAGGCGTCAGCAACCCGAATCTTCGTGGCTTGATGCAGAAACTCAGGCGACACCTTTTTGTAGGTTTCGCAGTCTAGTCGTGGCAAAAAACCAGTTCCTGTTAAAGTTTTCGTTTCCAAAGAGAACGCCTACCTCCTGCAGGCACTAGCCTCGCAGGTAATTGGAAAAATTGAGAAAAATACTACACGCGGTGCTACTGTACAGAAAATCATAGAAAATACTCCAATATACTGTGCACTATACAGTATATAGACTACATTCAAGTCACTCTGCTGCACTTTGCCGACATCCGTCGTCAACATTTTCCAATCGAAGACCTATCTTGGAGAAGTAACCATTACCGACCGACTTCTGCGGTTGGCGTATAACCACTTATAGGTCTACAGTGTACCTACATTTAAAAAAAAATGGCTTGTTGACGTGGCACTTCCTGAACTTCGCCTTATCAGCTAGTAATCAGTAAATAGTACTTCCATCGTATATTCAATTTTAATTGTGTACTGTTTATGTGACAGTAAATATATGATAATACTGATGTTTAAGAAACATTCAGCATTCTGTAGGTCGACTGTATATGTCGCCATGTATGGGCCTTTCGGTTTTTGCTACGGTATTTAAAAGCACATTCTCTGATGTAGTGTAAATGATCCTGTAGGTTTAGACTGTTTCCCCTCTGAAATGCCGGTTTTAGGAATAAGTATGAAGCTTACAAGCTGCTCAGTGCTCAGTTCTTGAAAATCCTTCTTTCACCATTTCCCATTTTAATAATCCCAAGGAAACCCCTCTTTACATAGCGAGGATCCATTCCGGCGCCTGGTAACTTGAGTAGCCATGCAAGCAGAAGCAGTAGTAAGCTATAAAAATGAAGTAGTATGGCCGTGCGTTCCGGCATCACGCTGCTATACAGAGTAGAATATATGCCTGGCAGTCGAGTCATCTAACTGGGGGGCTGGTGGTCCTCCCCTAGTCTCCATCAGTGACATGGATCCCCTCCTCTGCCACTCCCTAATGGTAATCAAGTGTCGCAGCTGAAGAAACACCGCACATTACTACAAAAATCCCAGCCTGGCTCACCCCCACTAGGAATTCGGCAATAAAAGCCGAAGGATGCTGGGAGCCAGATAGTTTACTTTATTTGTATATTTTTTGGGTGTCTATACATACATCTCCCGTAGTCTTTATTGCATTATGGTCGATCTCCCCCACCCCTTCCACAAGATTAGTGGCCTGGGGGTGATATGAAATGGAGGCCTTTAGCTGAGGCCATAAAGGACCACGGTTTTAGTGGGGGCGAGGGGGGAAGGTAGGGAGGAGGGCGTGTTAGATTCGCCCTCTCGCCATGCAACCCAGGCATCCCTTCGATGGTGTGCTTTGCCTGGCAATATATTAATATGAGGTCGAGGCGTAGATTGTCGCGTCTGTTCTTATTGATGCAGCCATGGCCTCTGAAGCAAAAAAGAAACAGGAGGATGAACTACCATTTTGGGAGATGGTGTTGAAAACCTGGTCCCCGAGCTTGTGATATACACAGACTGGCCAGCAATGACGGGGTAAACAGGTAGAAATGCGACAAAACAAATAGTTGTGACCGACACGTAATGGAGGCTTTGAAAATGAGAAATTCAGGTTCTGCAGGCGAGTGAAGTGCGCACCCCCCCC
>JYFJ02001086.1:69809-92133 GCA_000934665.2 Catajapyx aquilonaris
CCCCCCCCCCCCCACGGCAAATAGAAAATCCCTGTGTGGTAGGATTTATAACCATCGGTACACGTTCCGTGAGAAGGACGCGTTAGGGGTCCTATTTGTACTCTCCAATGTCACTACGCATGCTATGCAGGGAATTTTAACAGCTAGCGTGAGAATTAGTCGCATTCCAAGCCATTTCGTGCACACGGGGCTAATGGAAAACCTCCTCCACTCGCTCTGCATCATTCACCTTCCACAAGACGGAATTGCGATACTACCTTTCTTCTCCTCGTTTGTTTGCAGGAAGCACCTGCAGTCTGCTGTGCTTCCATAATGCGATGTTCTCTGCTGGGACTTGGGTTATAAATGCGATACCCGCGGCATAATATTCACTCGGAAAATGGGGGAGGGGGGATGAGTAGGCCCTACCCATGAAACCATAATGATGAATTTGCATGTGTATTGCAAACTGATAAAATAATACAAACACCATTTATTGGCAACAAGCAAATGCGAATAATGATTAGCGTATATGTTTATATCGTTTGTTTTGTGGCGTGCTGTGGTTGACGTACCTGTTGTGTGCACACGTATGTCGATTTGACACTTTTTTCTGACATGGGGCTTATTCCACCGGCCAGGTTCGTCGTGAATTTTCCGGTTATACAAGTATGAAATACATTTAACCAACTATTTTAAACAGCGACTGTAGGTTAAATCCACTGCTTGAAAGGCGCTAAATTGTAGTTTGACTTAACTCCCAGTTAAAATAACTGGCCAGTATTACATTTCATATTCAATGTTCGAGACATGCTGAAATAACGCGTCAACACACACTATAGTACAGAGTGCCAAAGTTACAAGGAAAACGTGATTTATGAAATCCTGAAAGCCTTGGAATAATCCAAGCCAACCCTGATCCCTTTTAATGATCTCTCGTGCCTCTCATTTTCTCCTCTAAACAGGTGTTTTAATGCAATTAGGTTCAGTGCGGGATGAATGGTTCCATAAAAGTTGAGACGGTACCCTACTTTGAAGTGGTAAGAACGCATGTGCTCGCACCTACCCGTCCCTTTTGATGATAACATCTTTTATTCGGGCCCAGTGAAATGCGGCACCGCGTTACTCCATGGCAAAGCCCGTATGAAAGGCAATGTCATCAGCAACTACTCATCGTCCTGACACCGCGACGAATCCTCGCCTTGTAATTTGGCGGTTGGTCCGGAGAAGAACGTATTCATGCAGCAGACTCGGGGCGCCTGTACACCTCCTGGTATGCGTATACGAGGGCATCGGTCTAGTGGTGTCCAGAACAAAAGATCGTCGGACCTGGCGTTGTCACTAGGCCTAGCAGCACTGGCGGCTCGCTGTAAGCCCTCCATTAAATCTGCCTGATGAAGTGGTCCGCCTGCCCACTCCATAAAGTTGTATACTTTATAAGCGGCATCCATGAACAAGGTCGTAAAGTTATCTCGGGAGTGGAGCCGGGGGATTGGACATGCATTTCCACACACACCCTCCCTTAGGCCTCTTCTCCCACGTCATAACCCTGTCACAAATGGTATGCATCTGCGCTCTCATTTACCTTCGCCGATTCTTCTCCTTCTGCTGATTGATTCCAAACTGAGGAGGGAGGGAAAGAGGAGATGGGGGTGGGGGGAAAAGAGAGGGACGAGAAACCCCTGAGATAGGATCGCAATTCCGGCCTGGAACCGACCTGTCAGTTCGGAGCCCGAGTTGAACACAAAAACTTGCTCGACGTCTTCCCCCAACTAAACCTCCCTCCAAGTACATGGAAACGAGTTCGTCTCGTTCGAGTTAATGCACAAAATATTTTGTAAATAGTAAAAAGCATCGGTTGGCAGCGGACCAGGCTAGTTTCGAGAAAGTTTGAACCAGGCACGCAGCCGGCGCCACATTTGCAAATTTGGTGGGGGGGCCATAATTATTCGTTCTTAGTGTAATCCCCTGGCCCACTCCTGACCCAAGTCCCAGGTTTTGGCGGTGCCCTAAATCCACATGGGGTACCGCGCGAAGAGCCCACACGAGCCACCTGGCTCCCCGTATTGTTTACCCCAGGAACGAGTGCGTAATGACTTCATTATCCCTTGTGTTGGGTGGGCTTGGCCATGCGTGCTAACGGAGCCCTCCTCGTTATAGGTGGCGCCTCAATCCAACAGCACAAAACCCCCACCATGCTAGCCAACCCTGGGGCTACTTTCTGCCGGCTTCCCGCATAATCAAAGGGCGCCTACACCATGGGGGCCTTGCTTTTTTCGGGACCCCTTTTTTTGTACCTTTCTTCCAGAACCATGGGGCTTAGGGGCACGCCTGGAATTACTCCGATTTGTAGACATTTTTCACATAATGCCGGTGTTTCCAATGCTGGAAAGTGGAGCGCCATGTTGTAGGAGGGGAAACGAGGCCCACCTGCCGCACGCTTCCTCACTGATGATGATGAAGACATTCTTGTATAGGGGCCTGCAGGGAATGGATAGTGCAGGTGCAAATGCACGCTAATACAAGGGAGTATCCATACCCCAGGATCAGCAACAGGTGTTTTGCCTGGATACTTTTTTTTTAAAAAAAACAACGTGTGTTGTAATCATATATATCCTACTAAAAAGAGCAGCAGGGTCACCAAAATGGCGTTAGATACCGCTTACAAATGAAGACAAACCCTTGCGGTAATGAGCAGAACTGGGAGACAAATGCACGGTTTAGCTGGTATTAAAATTAATTGCACCGACTTTGCTTGTTTTGCATGAATTTGGGATCGACCCAGGCAAAAACTCTGGAAGGGGGAAAAGGAGATGAACTGGGAAGGCAGACAGGAATGGGGATGCTATTGCTATAGCCTACCAAAGCGGCGAAAAATAAATTACCGCCACCGTAGTTTCATTATTTGCACAAAAATTGGCGTTAATTTATGAGAAGGGAGATGGATGCTGAAGGACTAACAGATTAACGCGATAATTTTGATCCCTAATTTACTTCAGCCTGACACATTTTTAGATAACGTGCAGGCACGCGATTATGTGCAATTTTCTGCACACCTAGCTCTTTCCGAAAGTAACTGCCGAGTATGATGATGTATTAGGGCCCAAAATCGATATGGGAATCCCCCTAACTGCTTTATTTTGCACAACTGCATTATTTTAAGTGCCAGTACATTATTGATCAACGTCACTAAGGTATCCTGGCGTTTCCCCTCTTGTCCCCAGACACACTTGTCGAGGGTAAAAAAAACACACACACACCCACACAAAGGTAGCTCTTCTTTGAAATGAATTATTACTCACCGCGACTTTGTGATGCCATAAAAACGTTATAAATGAGATGGCGGATGTTATCAAAAGACAGGAGGTTCTAAGAATACACATGGTGGTATTATGCAGGTGATAGCCCACCCACCTGAGCTTCTATGAATTACGTGTTCATCTGACTTTAAAACAAGCTACAACGTAGTTAGAAAAGCATCTAAATATTTACCTGTAAGCCACTAGGCATCCTTCTTAATAATACCGTAATTGGAAGTTTTTCTCACAATATTATTCCGTGCAAGATTTATGTACGATATGAGTAGAGTGCCCCAATTTTTTATCACGAGGGCTGATTTTTAGAGCCTTCTGCATTAGGAACGAGTGCTTTTGGAGTAGAGCCAGCTTATTAGTCTGTCAGAGTCAACCTGTCACCAGTTATATCTCGTAATGTATGTCTCTTGGTAGGGAAGCTCATTTCCTGGATGAAAGGGACATGGAAATGGCCGGCGCCTAAGTTCGGTGGGTCACTGCCAAGAGTCTTGGGATAGGGTCGGGAATCAACTGGAGCTTCTGGGGAAGAAATAATAGCTCGTTTGTCCGAAGCCGCTTTAAAGAGATCAAGTTTGATATGGATGATGAGGGAAGAGGGTAAATAAATGTATCCTATTAACGAGAGCCAGTCAGGTCTTCAGATGTATATTTTCCCTATCAGTCGCCTTAACAAGGTGTCTGGTATTTTTCTGGAACCATCTGTACTTTTATAGCCCACTAGCCGTGCGCGCTTAATTAAGGACATGCCTTTATATGAAGCATAAATGTTCACGATTGCTGAAGGGAAGTACTTCAGGAAACATAAAACAGTAGCAGACAGGATCACAAGGTGACTCGATACTTTCAACAAAAAAAAAAGGCGAGGAAAAATGGTGGGGCCGGTAAAGAGTATGAAGAAACACTGGATACCCTACCCTTCAATTTCTATCAGGTGGCAGGAAGTAGCGTCTGGCGTTCTAGAGCGGTGTCCTAATTGAGTTATTAATCCCACCTGAGACGCTGGCGAAGAAGAAGAGGTGAGGGGGGGGGGGGGTTAAGAAGGGGGGAAAAACTTGCAGTAGAGCGTTACGAGTACGCGGTAATATTGCACGTTCATGGAGGAATGCTTCTTTTTTCGCACGCACCGTGTATACCCTGGGCCTTCATACCGGTTTGGCAATGACGAGTGGTAAATTTCTGCCATCAACTGACCGAAACAAGCATTAGGTATCCCCCAACTTAAAGAGTAGGGGAGGGGAAAAACCCAAGGCGGGGATAAATCGTGCAGGCGAGAATATGTGGAAATTCTGAAAGGGCCCCCTGCCAGGCTCATTTACCATCCCAAAACATGATTTTTATTTGGAAGAGTAGGCTTATAATGAGACTAATGAAACCATAAGGAGAGAAGTTGTGCACTTGGCATGTGTACAGGGCTCTATGCACAGGCGCCAATCTCAAATCAAATGGGCTCTAGCCCGCACTCAACCTGTAAAACAACTTGTGTGCTCAGCAACATGCACAACAAGGCAAAGAGATGGAAGGAGAGGTGCTTGACTCTTTTCTATGCGGGATTAGAAATACCCCCAGTCTCACTTGAGGCCGCTGCAATAGCTGGCCCACCGGGGTGAATGAGATCACCTTTTGGATTATGTGCTCTGAATGTCCTAATGTAGCTCAATTTCCTCTATGGTCCCATTTACACCCAACGGGACAATGTTAATCTATTCTATTCTATTAAAAGTATAGTCTATATTATTAATTTAATTGGTTTTGGTATTATTTAATTGCTAATAAATAAATAATATTTGTTCATCAGTAGACTATTTTTACTATTTGTTTTAGTAGGCTATATTAATTGTTAATTAACAAATAATATTGTTTATTAGTAGACTATTATCAATAATATTAATATTATTAGTTTTACTATTATCAATAATATTAATATTATGACTTTTACTATTATCAATAATATTAATATTATTAGTTTTACTATTATTTAATTATTAATTTTGTTTTATAAAGAAAGTCGCTTAGCAGCATATGTTTTGTGAAAATATTATAAACTATTAGGTTTTTTTGGGGGGGACCGGAAAAGCGACTTTCTCTACCGGTTTCCTCAATATTGGCCCAGCTACTTCTTGCTCATTTCAAGCACATTTCCGGCGCGGCCAAATTACGGAAATGGAAATTAGCAAGTACGAATTTTGGCCTCTCTTGGCAAAGTTTGAATTTCCCAGGAAACGGTTTTGCCTAGGGGGAAAAAAAGGGTGGGGGCTGGATGGCATCGCCTTTCCGATGACCCATTGATTATTCCGGTCGGAGGAAGAAGTTTCGTCAGTGGGAGAGGAGCTTTGGCACAACCTCCCCTCCCCCCCCCCTCCCTATTTGCAAATGAGGATCTTTCAATATGCAGGCGCCGCACCATCCATAGAGGACTGTATTATTATCATTTCAGATAGAGAGGCGGACCAGAATCACAATTGCACAGTCGCAGCCACGCAGTTATTGGCTTCATTTCCGCTCCGGTGATTTTCTTCCCTCAAGTCATTCTAGCGCCCACAGGAAGACTAGGGGTCAAGCAGATGGGAACCAGTTCTCTTTTTATTTCATTACTTTTTTTTCCAATGATGTTGCGGGCAAATGGACGAGCGCCTTAGTAGCGACAAAAAGTAGTTGCGTCCAAATACGGAGGGAAAGCCGTCCACCAGACGTTATTAATGTGTTATTGAAAGGAGCAGTGAGTGATTGAACCTCTTTTAATAGGGTACATCAGGGTGGACCAGATTTTATCACTTAATCCCAAAATTGGCCTATTTGCTTTCGATAAATGATCCGACCTAGTGGCAGTCAATTCGATCCAAATGCGAATAAAAACATGCGAACAAGGCAATTCAAGCATTTTAATAAACTGGAAGGGGGTCATATTTGTAACAAGGAATCCTTTGCCACACTTTCGAATATTGATCCTGCGCCCATGAATTAACATTAGCGGGCCAACATGCTACATTTTGGGTTGACGATCTATCGGAGCGCAAAATGGCTATGTTATCACAAAGTAATCATGGAATGATTACCTGAATGGATGCGGACCCTGAGGGTGTTATCACATAATCACGAGTAGTTGAGAAATGAGGGCTGCGATCGAAATAAATGTCAGCCTCTGCGCACCGAGATTTTTTAAACCAGCATATGCCTTCCAGTGAATTTCTCCAGTAAAAAAATGCCTATATTTGGATGCCATGATTCGATGCGGGGCTTGCAGATGCAGACGAATAATTGAGCACACTTTCAATTATTTAAAATTTGATTGTTGGAAAGTGTGGGCAGACCAATGGGGAAAAATGCACTTATAATAGGGCAAGGGTAATAGTTTGTATTGCCGGGAGTAAGTTTTAATAGCGAGTCAATCAGTTTAGTGCGTTATCATGGTGTGCCAATAGTCTACATCATAACATCCAGTACTATTCATCGCGGGCGCCAGATACCGCTTCATTTACACAAGCTGGTCCGTCCGGTGATGATAAGACCTGCTCTTAATAATGCAAAATCCGCAGGAAAAATGTTTGCTTAATATTTTATTCAAAGTAACTTTTACGCGACATGTTTTCATGCCTCATTACATCAGTAGGAGCTATAGATAGTCAGCCCCCCTTCCTCAGCAGCCCAACTCGGAAAATGTCAAACCACCAAATTTAGACTATATTATTCCGGCAAGTTACAGTCCCCAGTGGTACCCCATCTGCCTATTGAATTTGCAACATCCGAGAAACATCAGGCACACCGCCACAGCACCACTATCCATAATGTAAGAAAGTGCTCCAGGAGGCATTTGATAGCCTTGCTCCCGGGTAAAAATGAGACCCCAAGAAACGGTCGTTGTTGGACCCAGCCTGGTCCAAAATGCAGACGGGTCTTTATATAGGTGTTGTGGCGAGATGATTCGATTTGTAATGTAATATCTGCTCGGCATGAAGGCATCAGGAATAGGAGGAAAGGGGCTAGCTTTTGGCCTGGCAGAAATTCCGTGCGCAACAAGACCAGGTTTCGGAGTCGATACTCGGAAGCCGCTTAATTATGCATGCATAAGTGAAGAGCTGGTTGAAAGTGGAGAGAGGCATGCCTACTCACTATCAGAATGTTTCCACTGCCTTTCTACCCTACTTCATATGAAAGCAGGTCCGGGTTCTTATATCATCCCGCTGAACACTTCCGCTTGGAAGCCAACTGCACCGGGCCCAACTTGAATAGGAGGTTTAATTTTTTAAATGGTGTACTCACTTCAGCGTGCTTCTGGCAGGCCTGGAGAGCCACCATGCAGTATAATGAGACTTAGTTATTATAGACCGGGTGCTGATGTAATGAACGACTGCGTAGGATCACACATGACTTCAGCACATAATTAGCAGCTAGTCTTAAAAAGCATATGGTGGACCTAGCAACGTCCAATTATTAGAAATGCAGGGTATTTATAAGTATACTGCATCTGACGTGCATGGTGTTTCCAGGCAGAAAACGACACTACAGGTAAAAGCATTTTGCTGCATCCGGCTGTGAACCTGTAACTTATTCAGGAGTAATGCTGAGTGAAAATCGTATACAAGTGGAAATTATATTTTTTAAGCGCTATTTGCGGAATGAAATCACTAATGTTTTTATGTAATTGGGCACAAATATTGAGCAAACATTATTCAGAAAAGCATTTTAAGAAACGGAGAAGTTGGAATGAAAAATTCAACTGAGTCGAAAAGCACTCAAAAAATAATTGTGAGTGGACTGGTATTGAATGGAGCGCCTGCATGAAATAGTTTTGGGCGAATAAAGAGAGTCGATTGTGTTTCAGCCCTTACAGGAGGATGGGCTACGCACATTTTATCGGAAATTTTTCTAAGGACCCACACTGCTCAACCTTAAATACTAAGAAGCATGCGGGTTCATGTCAACAATGATTAAAAGACAGTCATGCGGGTCCCCTGGACTGGAAACACGCAGATGAGGGCTACAAACCAACAGAAAAGCCAAGATGAAAGTTGGAGACGCTTGAAGTTGACAGCCTCAAGGTATGGGGGAAGAAGGGGACAAAATGAAGTTGCTTTAGGTGGGAAAGAGTTCGAGGCGTGTAGGCGGAAAGTCAAGTCAACTTAGTGAAAGGATTCTAGGGGTTGTTGTGTAATAGGTATCTTTTTTCACGTTTGAGATCAAGGATAAAATGGTTTGATGCCCTTCTGCGCCAGCGTTGCAGTTGAAACACTCTGAAATAGCAGAAGAGTGAGTTCACCCTAGCTGGAGCTGTCTTGGAAGCACAAATCCATCAGCGGGCATTTTTTCCCTTCAGAGAGGCAACTCCCAGCCCGCAATATTATTCCGCCAAATATGTCACTGCGTTGTTTGGGAGATAAAGTAACGGGGCGTCGTCTATGTGATGCTGGTGGGAGGAGCTTCGTTTGCATGCAAATTACGCAATTAGTCCCAGCACGAGCTCTCCTCTTCGCCATCTGCTCAATGCACCCCCTCGACTACCCCCCCCCCCCTTCCCACCCAACTCCATCCCAAACCACTGCAGGAATCCTGCTGAGATTTCTTTCTTGGGTGCATGTATCTGCCTACTGTGCGATGGGCACCCCGCTATATTAGCCTCACAAGCAGGGTTGGATCTCTGGCGTATAATAATAATAACAATAATAATAATGATGATGATGATATCTGATAATACTAATTTATTTTTACACCGTGATAGGGTGGAGCCCTTTTAGGGGGGTGGCATTAACGTCAGTTTTCTTCGATTTTTTTTGACTCTTATACTTCACACATGGGTGGGGCCAAGGATAGGGACGGAAGGAAGCAGCTGCGGCCTAACAACAACAACAACAACAATAATAATAATAAGAAGCAGGAATTTTCATGAATAGTGCACAGCCGCGTATTCAAAGGTAGTTGTTTCGTGGTGATTTAGACAAACTTACAGTATAATAATGGATTATTCCGTGATAGTCCAACAGCTGGAACTGCTGTAGGTAGGGCACAGGTCGGTCCAGTACTCGCCTTTGCAGAAAGCTAGGTGAAATATCCGGGAGGGAACTAAAATCGTGTGGCTGAAATGGCACCAGAGGAGATTCAAGATGGAGGTAGAAATGTTCAAACATAAGCTAACATATTAAGCTCGTTCGACATTACTTGGAGGTGGACCTCAACTGGCAGGAATCAGATGTCCAGTAACCCATCCGAAGTGTTTAGGCACCATTACCAACCATAGGTATACAGTATTAGTCGGCTGACGGTATGTCAAATCTCTTCCGCTATTGGTTGCCATGGCGCAAGCAGCAGTGGTAACAGAAAGTCAGTAACATCGGCATTGTTGTTACCAAGGCCCGTTGGTCTAGGGGTATGATGCTCGCTTCGGGTGCGAGAGGACCCGGGTTCGAATCCCGGACGGGCCTCACCTTTTTTTCTGTGAATATAATAATATTTTCTTGTGTAATTAACTGCATTTGTGGCTTTCACCGACACAGGGGATTTTTTAAATGTGACACGATGCCGTTCTCCCATATACGGGCACATGAATATGTACAGGGTGTCCACAATGAACATCCCTGGTTTCAACTTGCTACCATTACGCAAGTTACTGGACGATGGTGTCGAAATTGTACACATACGAAGGTACACTCATCAAGTTTATGTAAAAAAAAACAGTAGCCTTCCACGTGTGCTCCTTTAGTAGCAATCACTACATTAAGCTGATAATCTCCCTCCTCAGAGGTTCTCTCCGTCATGTCAGGGGTGATGGAGGACATCATTATTTGGGCTGACCACTTTAGTTGCATACTCTCTGTCTTGGAGTTGTGGGAAGTTGAAATTTTAAGCATGTCCAGCACTTCCACCACACAACTTGTGTTTTTCCCTCTGTAGATACTGTTTGCATCTTCCAACAGCATCCCCCACAGGAGCACCCATCACATAGAGCATAGACCATTCCAAAAATTCAATATGAAACTTGTTGAGACTCCAGACTGTTTAAACAACAAAAACCCTAAATACCTCTGCATTTCTATTTTTCGCCGCTTTTTGAAACTAGGGAGGTTCATTATGGATAGCCTGTATAGTCACCTCAATTGGCACCAAAATTGCACGGATACGTTTGCATTTAATAATTCATGCCATATATCATAAGAACGGCTAATTCAAGAGCTATAAGTGGGTATAATAAATACCGGTATAAATGAGCGAGTAAAAGGTAAAACAGCATTAAATTTTTTTGAAGGCCCAATTTTAAGCACATAAAGTTTTCCGATTTTTCTCATGATTGTGTGTGGGTAGCAAAAAAAGTCCAGTGTCGAAATGATTCTGTCCATCAGAAAATAATTTAAAACTGCGATTGCAACAATTATTTAATTGTTATTAAGCAACAATGCGAATCCGGAAAAGCCGCTGGGCGCAGGAATTTGGGCGGCCTAGGAACGCAATAACATTATTGCAAGATACATTTGTGTTGGGTGGTTTATTTCATTACATTGTTGGAACAATGATTGCATGTGTTGGAGCCGGTAAAGTAAGTGGGTATAACTCAAGTGACACCAGTAAGAATTGAATATGCATGAGCAGTTTGATATTGTCACTAATGGAAAACAAACGTTGAAAATGTGAGAACCGCCCGCACAAAATATGATCATTGCTCTTTGGGCTGTAAAATTCCAGGTAAAGCAAACAACGACAAGAATCCGCTTGTGTGTAATATATAACCTCTCTTTTTTATTTCAGGTGAGTACAAAGAGGCAGAGATTTGGGGTCGGGACCACGACGCATGCAGGACAAGTGCAGGTCGACAAGGTAGGGCAAGAGTTAGGGCTTAGGGATGGACAAGCGGCCAACGCCCTGCGTCTCCAAGGGCTTTTTCTTCCCAAGTCTCCCGTGTGGCCAGGCTTTGAGGAAGGATAGACGGCATT
Source organism: Catajapyx aquilonaris (assembly GCA_000934665.2). Classification (NCBI taxonomy): domain Eukaryota; kingdom Metazoa; phylum Arthropoda; class Diplura; order Dicellurata; family Japygidae; genus Catajapyx; species Catajapyx aquilonaris. Next base: position 81,019 of record JYFJ02001086.1, read on the forward strand.
CCCGCCTGCGCATCCCCACGGGGAGCCCAGCGGGGCATCCGGGGCGTTGGCGTAAAATATGACGATTTGCGCAGAATGCACTCCCGTGATTTATGGAAACGCGACCGGAACTGCTAAGCACGTTTCGCAGCTTCTGATCAAACTCGGATGGAATGCGATTCATTGGCCCCAGTGCTGGGTCCCAATTTGTGCTCATCTCTAGAGTGCACTCAATTACGTGGGGTACAGCAAGTATTCAATGAGTTGGAGAGAAAGGATGGGGGTCTTTTGGTCAAGGATAAAGGGCGAGCCCGAGTCTGTTGCAAGGTATTGTTTCAAGTAGGGCAGCAATTATTGAGAAGTCGATGGTTTTAAAAGTAGCTGCAATTTAGCACTTACAGGGGCGGAGAAATGGGGAAGAAACGAATTGCTTCGTGTCATGTTTTTAAAATAATGAATTTGATCAGATTATGCAACGTAACATTGTTTTTTAGTCTACTGGAGTATAACAATTTCGACTAAAACGTGACTATGATCGTTCTGCATTTTAGTTCATCATATAATTTCCCAATTAATTGCTTTGGGCTCATTTTCTGTTATGCAATGGCGGCTGATAGCAGCATCATAATTTTTCATGATTGGAAGGTGCTTGTAATTGTAACAAGATTTGATGACGATTGGCTCACCCTGTACATTATCGTGAAGCTTGACCTGCTCTGTCTGCACAGTGCAGTAATTCTAGCACTCGGCAAACAACCCTCTCCTAGCCCAAAATCTGCAGTATCCACTACCATTGAATGAGGATAAGTACATCCCATCATCCGTTTGGGTCCAGAGAATAATGAGGAGGTGGTGTGCTGAGTAACTTCAGAGGAAATTGCTATTCGGCGTATTCACAAAGGATAATTAATTAATGACTGTCGTCGTCTCGGCGACGTTTCACCTCGACTCAAAGTTGAGTCTAGTCCTGAGACTTTTTCACCCTCCATATATAGATACAGTCGATACGTATAGTGTATAGACTGTCTCCCTTCCAGCCAACGGTGCAACGGGAGGGGATCCCTGCCTTTCGCAATTGATGGATGACGAAAGCTGATGCGAATGTCCTCCTCACCAAGTTTCCGCCTTAATTGAATCGTAAGGAGGAAATAAATGAGGCGGCATTAGCAGGCCATTTCTCTTGGCTGATGCCTGCACTATTTTTATAGCAAGTTCTGACGCTGTTCCAGCAGACCAATTTTCCTTTCGGCCCTCGATTGGAAATGTTATAGGGACTTTGACACCTACTAAATCCGACTCTGGATGGCTATTGCCAAACTGCAGCAGCGACACCTAATGCATTTATACTGGGGGAGCTAGGGAAATTATTTGCCGGGTTCAAACTTACTAATTGGTTCGTGTCCAGGTGGCTTTGCTTTTTAATTACCCGCACAATAGGATGAATACAGTGTAATGACACCTGCTGGCATGCTGTGTTTAACCAGAATCTCTTCCTGTAATTAGTCAAACATGTCCGCGCCTAAACGTGTCCTCTCTATCCTCACAATTGGACACGTATTCCGCGTAGAGTATTTGTAGAGAAAAAAAATGTATATGATCTTATGTCACCATAGGTATTGATTCTGGATTTTTTCAGTGGCCTCGGCAACCGTGCTTCTGACATAAATCGGAAAAAAATGTGCACCGAATGAGCAGGATAACATGTGGTACATGTGTAGTCGTGTCAATTGCTTATGTAAAACCTGCAACTGCTAATGTGTATATTACATTTTACTCGTAGTAACAGGTACTGAACGTTCTATTGGGAAGCCTTTTACAGCATTGGAATGAGATTCACCTTTGCAATGACCGCTTAAACTGGCGTAATGACGTAGGATACTGCATTCATTAGAGTGAATGCAGAGATCCAATATTTGAAATGTTGGACTTGATGCTGCTTATTTGTTTATGTGCAGTAATTTTGCATCAGTGACAATGAGGGAAACAAGCATACACTCACAAAACGGATTTTTGTCTGGGTTGCTGTTCCGGGTTTTTCAACCACATACCCGTAGGCGTATCAATCAAAAGGTGGAAATACTTTAAGATTAACGCATAGAGAAGCAACATTATCAAAATGATCTACAATATGAGGTGAATATGAGTAAGGCGATGTACAGCACCGATTTTTTCTTCTTCAAATGATACACGAGTCTGCGGAGAAGCATAGCACCAAGGTCCAGTTGTATGAACGGAAATAAGGGAAAATGTCTGATTATGTTCAAACATTCACAACGCTGTAATCCGACAATTTCTTCTATAGTTTGCGATGCTATACAACCAGCCGTAACTGATAAAGCACATTTGACATTAGTAGCAAAAATTCAACTCTGATTTCACCATCTCACTTCATAAGCTTCATGAGCCAAGTTTCTTTTCGGTCCTTCTTCGCCTGTGAGAAGCGCCGGGGCAGACAATAAGAAAGAAAGAAAGAAAAAGCCCAGTGGCTGTTGAACACGGACGAACGTGACTGAAAATCCGGTGAAAGAGGGAAAGTTGCTTACTGGGGGCGGGGGTGGGGGGTGGGCCGTGGCTTCATATCCGGTCCGGGGAGGCTCTCATTTCGAACAAACCAACCTCCTCGTCTACTTCAAACCTTTGAAAAGTTGCCGTTAATAATTGTCTGGGTCGTGGAAAGTTCTTCTCCCGCAGCTGCACCCCCCTCGGAATAACTTGATCCGAATCGCGCTTGTCTTCGCCAGATCTCTTTTCCCAAGCCGCGAAAACAGCTAATATGGCATTCTGCAGCCTCCCGAAGCCACCAGTCCAGGTCAAACATTGATGAAGAAGAAAGTTTCCGGAGGGAGCACAAGAACAAAAAAAAAGAAGAAGAAGAATAAGAAAAGAAAACCCGCCTCCCCTGCCTGCTTTCCTTCCTCCGCAAAAGCAAAACGGCGAAACTAATCTCATTAGCAAGCAAAATTCCTTCGCTTGGAAGCAAGGAAGGAAGTCTTGTAGACCCACCCAGATGATCATAATTCTGTGCCAGTCTCGTAATTCTCTCGCAAGAATCGCGGAGTCAGTGTTGAAATCACTCCCGCTGGATTTCAGGACGCGTGTGAAATAATTATCGGGCTTCCCTCCCCTGCTGGAGTGTTGCACTATTAAGCGGATGATTCAGGCCCTGGTTTGCCATACGGTACCTTCGGATATAGGTATGGTGCGTAAGATTATTACAGACGCTTTATTATTGCCCATATTGATACAAGAGAGCAATCAAGGGGGTTCCCCACTAGGGACGAATCCCGTATCGCAAATCGAAATGGAAGAAATATCGAATTTCTTGGAAATGTCTCCAAAAAAGGACAATCAATGTCAATATCACACACGAACATCGGAAACTGGATAGTGCACAATAACGGGTTGCACCGCCCCCAGAAAAATTTGCCAGCTGCAAAAGTGACAGAAACGTTTGTTGTTCATGTTGCTTTCTGACTACTTTTAAGCTGACATTTTTCTGGAAGAAGTGCAACTGGACTTAAATATTGCAAATCTCAAATTCGGTGCATGGGTGTGTGTATATTTACTGATCACGCGACAATGCGTCCTAGACATATCACACCCTTGTTTATAATGAAGTCAACATAGGAACGCCCTTAGAATGCATTACTAGAGGGTGTGGGTAATTACTCTGCTCTTGTGAACAAGTGCAACGTAATTAGGTCGCGATGGAGACTGCCGGATATGGGGAAACATGTGACTGAGGAGCGGTTTAGGAACGGTAGTCGGGCGTAAAAGCTTGCGGCGTGTTGGGCCGAGTGTTCGTGCTGCCGCTTAATTGGTAGGCCATCCAGCTCTTGTAATAGCAGGTGCCTGGACTTGGGATGGGGGAGTCCCAGAAAACCGGAGCGGAACTAATGGAAGGTGACAGCAGCAACGGCTTCAAGAGTAGGGGGCCCTCACCTCTCTCTGCACCACTGAGGAGGACCATCTCGGGTTCCGCAGGCTGTGGCCAACGCTTGGGTTACCCGACTAATCAGGCACCCCCTGCACACATCACCCCTGGATGGGAAAGAACTTACTTTGGTTATTAAATTGTCAAGAGTCATTTAACAGGCGGTGTTGGGGACTAATGGCCACTGAGTGTTCTTCAGTGGGGAGCGGGGGGGGGGGGGTCAGAATGTCACTCTGCCATCATCCGGCTTAAAGTCAACTCTGTTGCAAGGCAGACATGGAAGTGTTATTTTTATCCTGGCGTATGTGCGAGAATTTAAGCTTGAAGAAAGGTGTCACTCGTCTTAAGAAACCTGAATTGCTAGTTTATAGGGGATGTGGAGGCAACACACAGCAGTGAAAAATTTGAGGTTGCTGGCATTGTCTCGAGGACATCCTTTCTCTACATATTATTTGTAGATAGGGGGAAAAACCACTATACCAAACATAGGTACACCTTTCCCAACGACTGTAGAACCGTTCCACCCACCCCACCCTCGGTCTTCCCGAAAATTACTAGCCTTCAACCCACCCCGTCCGCTTCCCGTCCTAACACCTTGTCCTCCGTTTTTTGATCATAACAAGTAGATATTTGCATGTTGGACGTGTAATTCCAACTTCGAGAAACCGGATGTACGGAACTTTTTTCACCTTCCTCTAGTGTGCTACGTTATCAATATTATTGTGGCCAGATAACATCGCACTTGCTGAAGATAAGATCGGAAATTAATTTTGATCAGCAGCTGATCCATTGTTACGTCTCGGTGTAATGTCACTTCCCTTATCACTGACAGTATTACCGAATCACTGCATTTGTGTATCCGGTCCACTCACCTGAGCCACGGTAGCTGTCGATTGCAAGGATAAAAATCGGTAAATAAGCCGGTTCGCTCGACAAATTATGTAACACAACAAAATAATAGAATGTTATGAGACTAATGGGGAGGGGGAAATGGAAAGCGTTATCACCGGCATCTTGAATTAATCGTGTCATGGTGGGAGGTGCGGGGAACAGTCTGAAATAGGCCTCTGGCCCCGTTCGGCTCCAGTACGGTACATTCAAGAGGTAACTTGGGATCTGCCCCGGGTTGCTCTCCATGGTGCTACATGATGTACATTCCTAGCTTGGAACGCTGGCAGGCTGTATTCAGATGACTTGATCCAGTGTGTTAGAACCTTGTGGGCACCTGGGCCGGACCCTTAGACCCCATCTAGCATGAAGGTAGGCCGAAAGGTGGATGTAGTCAGGGCCAATGTGGCGGCGTTGTGGGGAAGGGGAGGTCTCGGTTGGTGCGGGCTCTGCATGCATCGGTGGCCGTCTGCTTCTGATCTCCGTCAGATAATGAGCCCACCATTGGTTACCAAGGGGTCTTAGACAATGTAGGCTTACACGGATACTCCCGCCTCTCCCCTTCCTCGACTCCACCTTATATCCCAGAAAAAAAAACTGGCATTGCATGCACTCTGTAACTGAAAATTTACTGTAGTTTTACAAACAAAAATGTAGGTCTCTGCGTATAGGATCGGGAACGGTTGTGGTGGGTGAGTGAATACACAATCAGCAGGATGACAATCAAATGCAGTAACATGGTGATGGATAATTATAAGAACATCATCCAAAGTAGCCTGCATTTTACATGATTGTCCATTTGTGAAAATTTTCATTTCATTTGGCCTGACAGTAACACATTGCGAATTAGCGACATTTTGAACTCATTTCATACAGGCACTGACCGCTCTTGTTTGTAAGTTTTAATCTAGTCAATCTGTTAATTAACCCTCCCTGGCGCGCATTACAAATTCAGCAAAAGGCTGCACCGCGACAATGTCGAGGGAATGAGAGATGGCACCACATAAAATTCAACTCGTGTCGTCTCAACAAGAGCAATAAAACAAGCCCCCCCTTATTGTAGACCTCTGGATGAACCGTGTGGACTAGAAACAAACGCCACCTCATAACTCCTGCGGCAGCCACCCCATCTTCCATATCCTCTTCCAGCACCTTCCTCAACCCCCAGCCAAAAGTTGCTGGCACAATAATCCAATCAGCAAGCGGGAATCCAACGTCCCATTTCCGAGACCATCAAGTCAAAACACTTGCATTAATTATTCATGTGCTTTATCTGCGGCCATAAATGTTTCATGGCGGCCTGAGTCCGGACCCCCGGACCCCAACCTTGCCGCCATCATGAGAGAGCAGGGCCCCGGGCGCCATATTTTCCATGCAGGCCATCAGCTAGGCCTTTTCTCCCACTCTTTCCCTGGCTAGACAGTCGGCATGTGGCTGGCAGAAAGGAGTGAGAAATCGCTTCCTTCCGACGGAGCAAGTCGTCTTGATTCGAGCTCTTCCGGCTGGCATCAAGCGATACGCATGCGCGGGAGGGACAAGATGGCTCCCAACTTGATGAGAACTTGATTCGTACACACGAGGCGGAAGAAATGTCTGGGCTGACTTTTAGAGCCGGGTCCAATATGTGATGAGATGGCGACAACAGCATCTCCAGACCATAATTCTCGCCTGGAGGGGCCTTCTTCACTCAACCCCCCACTTGTTCCGAAGCCTATACTGACGCCAGCAACAACATTCGAGCCATTTTTCTCACACTTTTTGCCCTATGGTGGGATGGAAAATGAATGTAAAAAATTACCCTACATTGAGAGGCTCTCGGCAGAAATTGCACTTTGTGTTTTTTTGTGTATGTAAGGCGCTGATTAAAAACAGCCAGCAATGCTCTGTCACAATGTATAAACGTAGGTCCTCCAGGCCTGCGACACATGCATGGAATATACACCAGCTTTTTCAGCATTTTCCTACATCTTTTCCATTTCTGCCCCCCCCCCTACATTTCCACCTCCCCAATCATTCCTCCCCTCCCAGAAAGGCCGCACTGCTTATTGGTCTCCGGTACGGATTGGATTTCCCGGACTGATACAATATCACATCTGATACGTGTGTGTGGGATTGAGGGAAGGGGGAGGGCTTAATGGGATGGGAAGCTTTGGTTATTTGATGCCTTATGACATCCTTCATCCCGTGGTGGATGTGTGTCGCCTTGTCCTCCAGGATATTGAGCGAGGGGTGGGGTGGATGGTGGGGAGACCTAGAGGTAGGGTGAAATATAGGACGGGGTCGAAAATCGAAGCGTACTTCTCTCTAGGGATAGATGGCGGTTGGGGTGGAAGGAGGGGGAGGATATCGCACATAGGACAAGGAAGCAATAATCGAAATAAGATACTGGAAAGGGAAATGACAGTCTTGGTCTTTGAGAGCAATCTTGAGCAGAAAGAAACCTTATAAGAGGGAAGAGCTTCAGATCAAATACATATAAAACAGAGGGGAAAATGGTCCAGGATCGATTTTGGTATGGGTTGTATACCTGTTCCGGCACCAAAACATGCCTTCAAGAAACCTGTCTTTAGTAAAGCAGGTGTGCTTCGAAATCCCTATAATTTTTTTCTCAGCACCTAAACTGACAACATGGGCTACATCAACAATCCCCCCGCAAGGTTACTGCCAAAATTACCCTCGCCTTTTGATCGCTACCAGCCTCCATTCAAACCTCGCCTGATTCTTAGTTGTCAAAAAACTCAGCAGTCAATCACATGCATCCTAACGTTTGGGAAGGTTATTTTTAATCCCTTCAAGCCCCAATCCAGCCACATTTGCGGCCATATGATGATTCTTTTGACAATTTAAGAGCGTTTTCCTTTCTTTCTTTCTTTTTTTGATCAACAGGTCTTTCGTGACCAATCCTTATTTTCTTCTGGCGGCATTTTTGGTGGGGAGTGTTCCCCCTTTTTTTATGCCTTCACCTTCTGACTTTTGGCTCCACCTCCGGGAAACAACGAAGAACATCGAAACCATTTGGAAGGTTCACAGGACGAGAAGATTGGGTACACTGAGCTTCAGCAATCGTGGGGGATTAGGTTGCCCTTTTTAGGCCCCCTTCTTCTTCTTTTTTTCTCTTCCTTTTTCAGTGGAATTGGGAAGCATGCTGCTGCCAGATCCACTGTGTATTATCTTTTATATTACTTCCCGACCTTTGAATTATTGCCGCTCTTTAGCCCTGCTGGGCCACGTTTTTTGGGAAGAAAGAATCAATAAGTGATCCACTGTAAAATTTCAACGTCGAAAACACTGTTGTATGTTGAATTGGAATGAAATATCGAGCCTTAGCATTATAGCAATTACCAGTATTATACTTCTAATTTTCTGAAAAGTTTCTACAAAAAAGTCCCAAGTATTATGTTACTTCCTGTTAAATATACAAGATTACGTTGTGCGCTACAAGTTAATAAGTAATTACCCTGCCTTAAAAAGACTTGTACACTTTGTACGCTTACAAGTTAATAAGTTATTACGCTGTCTCGGAAACTTTTAGTATATTGGGGTAGGCCACTTAAAAAGTTACGCTCGGAGAGGAAGATATCCCCAAAAAAACTGAGCAATTACTGCTACACTCTGTTCCAAAAGTTATTAAGTAGATTACACCGGCTTCACGTTTAATCTAGAGAGTGACTGGCGGGTAAGGACTTACCGGCTGTAACCCGCCACTCATCGCAAAACTCCACTTGTGCCGAAGTATCGAATTACATCCATTACAGTCTGTAAGTCCCAACGTCTACACGGCCCAGTAACGCGTCTCACCACTTTGATCGGGCTATCCCCGACATAAATAATTATAACGATACACTCAGCAGAGGCGGAATGTGTAATCAAACACAAGAAAATCTGGAGCCTCCTTGACATGTAAAGTGGAAAGGCAAAAGGGGATGGGTTGAGAAACGGAAGGTTGCACGCACCGGTACCCGCAGCTCCGGTAATTAGGCGGTAGAAGGCAAAACAGGGCGCAAGATGCCAAAGAATGAATAGCTACGGGGGCCGGAGATAGCCCTTCGGCCATATTATTTGACAGCAATTACTCTCTCAACTGCGGCCAAGATAACTCTATTAGGAGGGTAGGATTGGAACCGTGTAACAACGCCTGTCAGCGTGACTGCCGTTCTGTTGCCCCAGGCCACAACCTTTCTTTGGGGCCTCCTCGATGGGAGGATGTAGTTGAGGAACCAAGAGCCACTGGAGGGGGAGAGGGGGTTCTTCACATCCATTTTGTCACGTTTTCCGCTTTTTTATGTAAACGCTGCGTTCCACTCTGAGCGCCCATTACGCCAGTTCCAGCCTCTGTCCTTTTGGGTGCCGCCCATTTGGATGGATATTTTCTCCCCCTCTCCTGCGGGAATTAATCACACAGAGAGATCATTTGTCATCATCCAGGAACTGCGTTTATTAAGCAATTGCGACGGATGAGTGTGACAATGCAGCACGGAGAGGATGGGGTGGCTTAGAAAAAGAAAGACGCTCGTGCTCAGATAACCACTGTGCTTCACTGACTTGGTTTTGTATTAGCTGCGCCTTGGATCACCCTCTAATCATATTGTGCCTGAAAGTACTCAGTCAAAAAAAAGTTTCAATTTTTGACAGATATAGACCTACAGTATTAGTGGAGTAGCAATAGTTTCGTTGCGCCTTGAAATATTTCTTAGCATCTTCAGCGCATATTACAAGTGTGAAGATGGTCATTGCTCGATCCCGCCTTATTCGCAGCACGTAGGAGAATTGAAGGTGGGTGATTAGATTATTATGTAGGTGATTGTTGAGGGCATGACACCTGAACCTAGCACTAATCATGGGAACAGCCATTTTTCACAGGTTTTATTTGCGATAATGACAACGCGAATAATGGCGTGCGAGTGACTCACTGCCCTATCTGATTATTCACCGCCCACACATCTTCACATGGTGATGAAAATGGTAGGATGGACCTAATTCCTGTCTGTGGGTGGTCTTTTCTTCGTACAGGTCTGGGCGCACATTTTTGGCGGCCTTGTAACGAAATAGGTGATGGATTAACGGGAAGTTTGCGAAATGAAATGACTCCTCTGGCATTTTTTTTGTTGCAAGGATTTATGACGGGAGCTTGGAATGACCGTGATGGATTCACACGGTGGCATCTCTGGAGAGGTGTTGGGTTGGCGGGTTGTTGAAGACTTCTAAGAAACCGGACAGGCGGGCCAAATGTTTGCAATTTTCGTCCTTGCGCAATTCGTGCCAATTCTCGCCCCGTCTCATACAAATCAAAAAGAGTTGGAAGGAGAAAATACAAAAAGAAAAATCGTGTGGGCCGTGCGTGTGAAGTTTCTGGTAGTGAAGAAGTGGGAGGTGGGGCCATTTTTATGGCATTTCTGGCCGAGGTGCTAAAAGCGCAGTTAAGCCAACATGCAATTTAAACGGTTAGACACCATGTTTTTAGGCCGGCTCATATTGTACCAGAGAGAGGTTCAACATCGTCCTAATTTGTTTCCCTCGGGATGACACACCACAGTTGAATTTTACAAGGTGCACCAACCGGTGAATATTATAATAAGATACAAATTACACCGAGTGCATCATCATTGATGGGCACACAAACAATGCTCGAGTGATGTGGGTTTTGACAGGACAAATTACAGCGAGGAACAATCCTCTTTACGACATGTGCTCTAAAGCAAAACAAAGGGTTGCTCAAGTGGGAAGGAAGAGCCGTCAGGTCTTAACTGGAACCAATTTATAAGCCCAAAAAATAGGAATATAAGATGGTATAAGACCTATCTGGGCCTTGATCAAACTGGGGGTCCATTAGGTTACCACTGAAGCCGACGAATAGCAAATGCAACTTTTATGAAGCTCCTATCATCCATGTCGATCTATACAGGCCTCCTTCCCATCCGTGCAGGTTAAAGAAACCATAAAAAGGAAAAGGCCGACAAGAGATCATTTTCCCGGGAGCCTCAACAAAATATTTGTTTCCTCAGGTCCGCACCACTCGCCGGTTAATTGGTGATACCTGTAACAATCCAGAAACTGGAGGCCACATAACGACCACCTTTTCTCTTGAAAAATCCAGCACCTGTGGGCCAGTCCAAGAACTTTCTCCTGGCCGTGGATTCCACCTTTGTGATGTCCCAGAAGGAAACTGTTCTGCGGGTGCCTGACCATTCAAAGCAGGATTGGATGGAAACTCAGGCCGTGTTGCTTATGGCTTCCAAATAGAATCCTGAGAGAGCGAGCCTGTTAGAGTGTCAAGTGTCGGAATTGAACTGCGGGGATGGGAGGAGGAGGAGGAG